>VYZQ01061074.1:14796-57975 GCA_013400655.1 Mystacornis crossleyi
CACATAGTAAAAAATTATCAACCAAGCAGTTTCCTGCAGGCAGATCTTTTACACCTTTCTGTGTGGTCACCATGGTTAAAAACTACTAAAATCCTGAGATTTTGAAACTGACCTTTACAGTAGCTCCAAACTTGTATCTGAAATGGGGCGAGGGTAGACAGGGAATGGGACATGGTGAAAACAAGATGTGCAAAGCCTCTAGAATAGCTGGAGCGTACTGTCACTGCAACACCTGGGTGGCATTACAATGTTTCAGCTAAACTGCAGATTGCAAAGCTCATTTAGCACCAAAAGGTATTTCTCTCCAGGTACTCATTACTGTGCTGCCTATGACAACAGAAAACTTGAGAAAGGCTGACAGTCAGCCTTTAATTAAAGGGGATTGCAAATGTACTTAAGTCAGCACAGTTGGTCACAGGGAAAAAAAAAGATTAAAAATCAGTGCTTACCGTCAAAAATTTGGAGCACCTCTATATAAAGGATATAGATAATCTCTTCCCCTGCTCTAACTGAACTGAAGCTCATTCACTTGGGTTTGCCTGGAGCTGCTCAGAACTCAGTCCTATCATGCTGCAACCCTTCCCAGACCAGCTTCTCAGCCAGATTGAAAAAAAATTTAAAATATCAACTTTCTTCTCTTTAGACATTGCCAACGGTCATCTCTTTTGACACACTTTGCCATTTTTGGCACAACACTTAGAAGCTGCACCATTCTTTCAACTCCACAGTTAAAAGGCATCACCACACTCCACACTGATGCTTTGGAAACCTGACCTCATCACCGCTGAGAAATAAATGTCACTTTGGACGGCCTTTCCCTCCATTCCCCAAGGTGATGATGATGAAGTCTTGTGCCTGCTACTTCATGAGCTTCAGTGCAAAGTTGAAGTTCAAATTTATGACAGAGGTATCACAATTACTGTTTTACATAAGGGGTGAATCAGTGCGCTGAGCTGATGTGCTGGGATGTGTAATCTCACATCAGATGGAAATTCCGCTACCTGACACTGCTTTTTTAACAGTGAAACCTGTTCTTACACTCCCTGTGTGCGAGTCCTACAAGGTCACCCAGAGAGGCTGATCAATGTAAGGTGGCAGCCCAGGCTGTGTGCCCCCCCCCCCCCACCATGCTGGTGTTTTGCACAAGAGCAGCGATACTTTGCCCAACCAAGTACTCCTATAATCTTCTAGAGCAGACTCAGAAAACACAAGCTTTGCAGCCAGATCTCAAAATGGGGAAAAACAAAAAAAAATATCCTCCTACGATAAAAAAAACAAGCTGTGAAGCTCAGCTAGGTGAGCACATTCCCAGTGCTCTGCTTAGACCCTGGAGGTGAGTGCTGCAGCTGAATGTCAGGAACTCCTGAATGGGATCCAATGGCTTCAGTTACACAGGTTACGCTTGATGATCCAACAGTCCCCCTGACCTAGAGCTGATAAACCACCTTAACTAAGGAAGATTTTATAAATTAAACATATGCATGGAGCAGTAACAGAAGATCTTCTGAACCTTGACTTGAAAGTTCTTTCCTAAAGGGAATAGTAAATATTTTTAGAAATACGCTTCTGAAAGACAGATGTGATCCAGAATCATTATTAAGCCTTAAGACCTTAAGTATCTCACTGCAGGAGGAATGAGGTAAAGAAGAGAAGCAAAAGAGCCATTTCTGACACAGATGGTGTAACTACCTCTGGACACCTTTGCATTAAGGTCTCAAGGTTACTCCAGCTGAGTTTTGACTTGTAGCTAATAGACATGAATTAACAAAATAACTGTTATGCCTGGTACCTGCACAGGCATAATGTTTCTATTTGGTGTTTACTAGAGCTACTTTATTTTAAATANTTTGCAGCATGAGCCATTTGTTAGGGAGATAATGCATCAACTTTTCTTCAGGAAACAAACACTACATTAAGGTAATTTTAAATCCAACAGCTTTGTTACTTCAGTTGAATCTTTAATCACACTGTCTTTCAAACAAATGGACTTGGGGCTTCATTTCTACTCTCTCCTGGTATTTTGATAACGCAACTTTTTCTAAATGGTTTCAGCACCATTCTGTTCAGTGCTCTTCAGCAATATGGATATGGAACCAGAAAAGATTCATCACATCTTGTCCTTCCTTCCCCACCCAGCAGATGAAAATACCTTCTGGATCTCAGCTAATGCCGTTGCTTTTGTACCACCTTTACCTGCCACATACTCTTAATGGAAAAAAAAAAAAAAAAGCAAACATGTTCCTCTGTGGAAAGGAAGGATATTTGCACAAGGGGAGACAAACCCTCTCTCACACACACAGAGCACAACAGTCCTGGAACTAAATGACAGTTCTCACATGACAGTTCATGCACAGGGCTAATAAAAAGAGAAAAAAAGTTGGTATAAAACCCATATACCCCATATATCAAAGCCTCACCACCTGTAGTAGGACAGAGATGTGTTGTTAATGAATACCACAATCCCAGTTTCCACAGGCCAGACTACACCCTCCAGTTCTCCAGCAGCTGACAGCAATTTCAGAACTCAGGTTTCCCCAGGTCCCAGGCAGGGACATGCTTCTCCCTCCTCCTTCCTCCCTCCTCCCTCATGCTTTCAGGCCTTTTTTTGCACACCACCATCTGGCAAGCTGAGTACACATCAAAACTGCCCTTTTGAAATAAAGGGAGCAGAAACCAAAAGTCAAGCTGTGCATTTCCAGCCAGAGGGAAGGAAGAACAGCCTTTGCAGCTCCCTCTTCCTTTCTAAACCCATTACTGAACACCAATTCCCTCACTGTGGCTGGGAGCCCACCCCATTATCCCTGCTCCAGTGCAGGTGGGAGGTGAAATGCCTTGCTCAGCATCTCTCCCAGTGATGAGGCTTCTCCTGGGTGCTGCCAGCACACACCAGGCTGGCTCCCGACTCCGGGTCACACTCCCTGTCCCAGCCCTGCAGGCTGTGCCAGCAACCAGTTGCTTGCTTTCCTAATTTCAATGCATCTGGCCAAAGAGTGGAGGTGTCCAACCCAGCTCACCCCAGGGTACCCTCGGGGACATCACAGCCCGTGCCACCTTGCTTTGTGCCATTTACAACCATTTTGTAAAAATCACTGATCTTGCTCCTTTTACAGCTTGTGCTGTTCACTCTTCATTAAATACACCTCTCCTTGGAAAAGCCATTTGCTCTAGCAGGAACACCATGCATTTATTACTGCCAGACGGCAGCCCATAATGTTGACAAATGCTATAATGATTGGCAAAACACTTTTGGTATAGCAAGCTCTGGGCTTAATTTCTAACATGCTGACAGCACACGGTGATAAATATTATACTTATTTGCACTTGAGCAGCAACAGCACACACAAGTGGCCTCTCCATGCCCGGGTAGTGTTAGCTGTAGCTCGAGGATACTGCAGATCACAAACCACCT
This sequence comes from Mystacornis crossleyi, assembly GCA_013400655.1. NCBI lineage: Eukaryota > Metazoa > Chordata > Aves > Passeriformes > Timaliidae > Mystacornis > Mystacornis crossleyi. Next base: position 18,206 of record VYZQ01061074.1, read on the forward strand.
ACCAATTTCTTATATCTTTTGGCTGGGCCAAACTTCAGAGGTGATGGTGGGAATTCAGAGCACGGCTTTCCTACACACTTCATGCCCCAGGAACAGACAGTGGGGAATGCAAGCAAGTTACAAAACATTTTTTCTTTGAACACAATGATTCACCCAAGCCAGGACTGCTCAGGGGAGAGTGCTGCTTTTGAGGAGGAAAGCTCCTTATTTTAAGGACAAAAATTCTGACAAAGCCAGCAGGATAAAGAGAGGCATGCTTGTTCCTCTGGCATGCAAGGGGAAAGGATCCAGCTCTGCAGCAACCAGCTGAGATCAAGAACTTGAGCCCAGGCGTCTGGCAGTGCCGGTGAACCCTCAGCAGGGATCACCCACTGCTCTGTAAGGAGCAGCTATTGTGCCCTTTCCCCTCTTGGTCCAAACATTTCAGGCTTGGCATAATCCTGACATGGAACAGGAGCTTTTCTGAGATCTGAAAAAAAGACTTCTCTAAATTAAACAACAACAAAAATGAAGTAAATGTCTTATTTGGCTGTTACCTGTAATCTAATCACCACAGCAGTACATTCAAACTCATCCTCCTGGCTTTATCAAGGCCACAGCCTAGAGTGCCCAGTGAAATTATCACTTCTCAGAGGCAAATAACACACTCTCCCTCAGCAAGGCATGGGACGTGGAGGACTGCTATGCTGTGAGAGGTCCACCCCTGCAAGCAACTCAGCTCTTTATTCCTCTGATGGGACAGGAGAGTTACTGCTCAGCAGGGCACAGCGAAAACCCACCTGGATTCATATGTATGAATGTCCATATAAGTAGTTGCACAAAAAGCTATTTCAGATCAAGGTCCACAACAGTGTAAACTCATAACACTGCTGTACAGTAAGAAAGGCAGATTTCTCCATGCAATGCTGGCTCACAATAGAGATCTCTCTTTGCGTGGGTAATTCATACCAGGCCTGCATTTCAACAGCAAGCAGCGAACAAATGATTCTGCCATTTTTCCCCCAACATTTTAGTAGTATGATAAATAAGTTCGAAGTATTTTCTAGGCTCTCTCAAGCTGCTTTCCAGTATCTCTGAGTGCGCGCCCCAGGAAGCTATCACACATTTACAGTTTGCACTTGTGAATATCTGTCTTCATATTTACAGCTCACTCAGATGGAACAGCATCTATTGCAAGCCATGGTAAGACTGAGAACCCTGGCCCTGGGAGCCTAGGAATTTGGCTGCAATCTGTAGCATCTCTGCCAAAAATGACTGGGATATCATTAAGGATGGTACGAACAGGGTGCATAGGGAAGGGAGAGAGAGGCAGCCTCTTCTTCATCTCCTCACTGCTTTTTCCTGGGTCAGTCTTGGAGTTCAGAGAAGCAGAAAAAACTAGCACTAACCAAACACTATGAAAAGCCAGAGCCCAATAGAAACAGAGGTATGTTTTCCTGAAACGAGCGAATATCAGTTCTCTGACAGTTTAAATATTGCATTTTGCTTACTAACTGTCAGTAAATTTACAAATAGTTGGCAGCTTGGCTCATGACCAGGACCCAAAGGAATGTTGACTGTAGCAATTTAATGGCCTGTTTCTATCAACAACAGCAGCAACGTTTAAAATACTTCTCATTGCTAGTGAATTTATCTTTAAAAAAAACCCAACAGTAGAAGAGATTCTAGGTTTACATTTTTCACCCTGCTGAGGCCTCATATTGGATCATTACCCATTCCACACACCCCCAGCCACTTCTCCAAAGCTTTGAATTTTGTTTCTTTCCAACTGCTAGGATTGCAAACTCGGTGATGAAAATAGACAGCTCCTGGCTCTTTAACAAAAAGCAAAAATTCCTCACTCCCTAAACAAAGGCTTAAGTGATGATGAGTCAGTGATGCTGCTACATCAAAGACTAAGACTGGACATTCTTCCTAAAGCTTCCAAATTTCTTGGTGCCAGAACAGGATAAAAGCCTTAAGAGATGGAGGGACTGAACACTTACAAGGCTTGCAATGCTCCAGCCTCTCACTTGCCTTGTATTGCACAGCATGTTTTTCCTGAAAAAACAGTACTGCAGCTCTCATCCCAGAGGTGGTTGCTCTGTGCCTTGTGTGTTCACACTATCCCCCTTTCCCATTCTTTCCCATCCCACCAGTGGAGCAGCTGGAGTACGAGTCCAAGCCCACAGAGCTGTGCTGAGCCTTCTCCCTGGCCCACAGCCAGGGATGGGCTGGCACAGTCACAATGCTCAGGGCCACTTCTTTCTTCAGCAACCACACAGGCAAGATGGCACATCAGCCTCTCTCCCTGGATGAGCTCCATCCTGATAATTTTCACCAGCAACACTGATGAAGTGGATAATTTTTAGATGACACTTCCACGCTGTCCAAGCACAGTCAGTTAGCCAATGCCAAAGAGCTTTTGCCAGCACTTGTTTTGATTCAGCACTGTGAGGGACCTTCACTGGCAAAGCCCTCCAAGCACCAGCTGCACCTGGGCAAGGAGAGCATCCCAGTGACTCCACAGACTCCAGCCACATGAAGCATAACCTGATGAAATATTTCCTTTACCATAGTTTCCTCCATCTCAACCTGCTTACTGTGAATTTCTGAAAGCCCTACAGACCACACTAGACAGGCTAAAATATGTGGTTCAATGCAAAGAAATAAATCTATGGAAAGGGGAACAGTTAGTTGAACTAATCAAGAGACTCTACAGAGTGAACTGAGCGTGGGAAAGGCATTAGAATGATATCAAAATTAATTCAGGATGCCCATCTAGGAATGTGAACTGTTGCTTTCCATGCAATTAAATAGGAGACAAATCATAGTTCTGGCTAAAAATGTAAACATCTCTATAAGCAAGAGGGGAGGAAAAGCAGGGTATCCAAACTAAAAGGCTCTCACACCATTAAATGTAATCACTAAGCAACGATTAGCCAGTCTGAAAAGAAGATGAAAGGATAATGGAAGGAGATATGGGCTGGCAATTACAGGGGAAGCAAAGTGAAATAATCCATATTTATTTTGGTTTTTATTAAACTTCCACAAATACTAATGGCCAAATTGCACTGTGGGGAAAGAAGGGAGGAAAAAATAATAACAAAGGGGCTGAAATTAGTCTCAGGTTCCCCAGATTCCTTCCCCAAAGCCCCAGAGACAATGACCATCTCACAACCACCCCGGCTCCTGACCTTGGGATGGCGCAACCAGGTGTGCAAATCACACAACCAAGTCGGAAACTATTGCTTGTCCTGATATGGTCCTTCTGGATGAGCTCAGAAAAGGTGCAACAGCATCAGAAGAGCTTCATAGCAATGGCAACAATGAGAGCAAAACTTGCTTTTCATAGGCCTAGGTTTTATGGAAATAGCCATTTCCCAAGGAAAGCTCAAAGAGATCACCTGCTACCATTATCATCCTTTCACAGGGACAACCTGCTAAGACCACCTTGGAGGTCAGTGCCCGGAGTTTCCCTCCCACAAGACCACCCTGTTTTCCCAAAAGCTCCTCACCACAACTGAAGGATTCCTAAAGATTTTATATGATTTCTTCCCAGCCTCAAACACTTCCAAATGCCATGCCAACAGCCCACTGACTTCAAGAAAAATATGCAAGATCCCCTTTGTATTCCAGTGCCTGCCAGAAAACTGAAATAATGCTGATTTTAAAAGAACCTCCTCATTGTGTTCAAGAATTAGCATTACATAACTGCATCCATGGTAGGATATGCAGACAGTTACATGCTACAAATCATTACTACACAACTACTCACAGCAGAACATGGAGCATCAATTGATACCACAATGCTCCTTTTCAATCTGCCTACCAGAAAACCCAGCAGTATATCTGAATCAACACCAATACTCTTTCCAACAACAAGAGCATGACTAAAATTCACAGATAAAGTTCCAGATGACACCATCCTAGCAGTGAAGCACAGTAGGGCTCATTTTCAAGAGCACTTTCTCAGGGAGTAAGATGCCTATATGAAAAACACACATATCGGAATAACTAACTTTCTTTACACAGATAATATAGGTTATTTTTCAAAAAGTTCCATCTGAAACATTTGGCAAAGGATCCAGAAGAAAGATTTCCAGGAACGCTGCCTTAAGGCCACGCTGGAGAACTTCTTGGATTGACGCCTCAGAATATCAGCGCAGGTTGTGACTATGCCTCCAGACCAGCTGGAGCTGGGCTCAACAGAGGCTCCCCTCCATCCCTGCCATGGTGGAAATCCTCATACAAAGGGAGATCAATACTAGGGTAAAAATACATATCGAGAGACAAAAACTGAGCTCTGCAGGACAAGACCTGTCATCTTTGCTACCTGCTAGGGATGCCAGGGTGACAAAAACAGAAATCCTTGACTGCCCTCACAAAATCATTCCACTGTTCCATATTTCCCTTTTCAAACAGTTACATAGAGGAGCCATCAAACAAATACACCACAAAAAATGCCGGTGCTGTTTGTAACCCTTTTCTGACATTTGCTATTCTGAGCTGAATTGCAAGTGACAGCTATAAAAATTACAAAGTAATATTTGGATAAGCAAATGTATACTAGAAAAAATGCTAGGAAGACAGATTACGCTGCCAGTGTGGCACACACTCCAACAGTGCTGTCAGCCCAGGACTCAGGAATTATATCCACCTTTTCTGCAGAAGCATTAGCAAAAGCAGAGTCATTTACAACATTACCTTGTATAAGATATTGCTTTGCCACACAAATCTCTGTTGCCTGGCCAAGGCACAACAAGCAGATACAGCTAATGACGACATCTCCAGATGACATTTGAAAGACATGGCTAAAGCTTGGGGAGGAGTAAAAGAGGATTTTTATCACTCAGTGATCTGAACTCTGTTAGAGACCTTGTATTAGTGGCACAGAAATGCGCTTTATTTGGATGCATCATATCCTTAGACAGAACATACTAAAGCTTTAAGCAGAAATAAAGTGTCAGGATTGGTCATGTCATGACTGCATTGCTTCATCTCACAGTGACCCAGCCCCCACCACATACTGCCACACAGACACCAGACCAGTACCTAGAAAATGTGTCCTTTTTCTCCCCTGATGGATTACATATCATGTCAGTTGGCAAAACATTCTTTTTCAGGAAAGGAAAAAGAAAAGAAATATCAGAAAATAAAAAATTAGGATCTCTATAAAAGTACTTAAATAAACTAAACCTAGTTATTCTATTTGGCAGCTGTTCAAATCACACAGCATTAATAAACATATTTACTTTGAAAATCGACAGAAATGGGTTTAAATAGTAAGCCCTGACTCAGAATTCCTAAGTCATTTGCAAGCAAAAGGACCAGACCCCAAGTCTTGCACACAGCAACCTTTGGATTCCACCAAAAGTCAAAATTCTGGAAGTAATCTTGGAAGGGAACTTGCTACTGTTTCAGCCAGGCCAGAAACAGAGTAGAAGTTTAATAAATGATTATTTACAACAATTAGAAATGAAATTAAGCCTTTCTGGGATCCCACTGCTGCCCTGGCAGCACACCCCAGGCTCCACTGCCAGCTGAACTGCAGACAGCAAGCCAGATTTACCAAAATAAAACCTGATCGGATACTGAATTAGGAATATACTCCAAATAACCGAGAGCTTTTTACAGCCTTCATACGAGCAGTGGAGCCATATGTATTTTGCAGCCATCAGTTTTGGCACAACTAATTCTATTTTCTTTTAATGACTTATGGGGGGAGGCTTTTTCGTGGAGCAGCAGTCAGTGGAAATAATGAATGACCTCCTTTCACAAGATCAGAGACGTATTTGCACATAAACAGCTGAAGAAAACTGGACTCAACAGTCTGCAGATGCCCATGATATAATAAGAACAAATAAAAAGCTTATGACACTGTAACTCTGCACCAGCAGAAACATAAATCCAGCTGGAAGCTTTGGAGTCACATGGCCTTTGAAATCACTCACAGGTTCTAAATTTCCTGGCAATGGGCAGCAGGACTGGTATTAAACACAAAAACCTTCTGCCAAACAAACACTGAGGGAATAAATAGCAATAATAAAGCATAGACAGATAGACCTTTGAATCCATTGGTCAAGAAAATTGGTATCTCAAAGACAGGGTGCAGATCTGTTTGTGGGACCTGATCGAGAGACTGCAGCAGATACTCAGTGCTGGGAGCTCTCTGCAGCACCCTCCTCCCCCCATCCCTGCCTTCTCTGCTACACAGCATCCTCCGAAGTGGGGAGAAGGAGGCAGCTGAAGCCCCAGGAAGTGGGCTCTGACTCAGCGCTCAGGGACATGACCATAAAAATCCCTAAAAAAATGGAGGGGAAGGTATTTCATCACTGGCAACAGTCCTGTTAAGGGCAACTGTGCCGACCTGGCTTTATGAGAGCGGAGCCTGAGGCTCCAGCAGCATTTCCCATGTGCTGAGCACAGGTAGTGCCCAGAGGGAGTGGGAGAGCCCCGACTGCAGCAGGAACAGAACCCGTACCCCAACATCTACATTCAGTGGGGAGAATTTAGATGTGCAGCGTCCCATCAACACCAAGCTGGAGGAAGAGGGGAGAAGTAAATATCAAGTCACTGCTGAAAAAGTAAACCCTCATGTGAACAACCAGCTCTGGGCCTTTTTTTAAAGCTGTTTTTACATCTAAGCACCTTGATTCTAAAATCTATGACTAAGTTCTCACTCCTTCATTCAACTATAAGTGCCCTCTCAATACTTAATAACAAAGTGATATAGATTGGATCAAAGACAGCCCTTCCCTTAAGCCACAATACACAAAGTACCACTCCATGAGCCTTTAGTATTCACGGGCAGGCGCCTTGCGCACCAACCACAGCTATACCATCATTCAGCCAGCAATTGCCTTCAAAACAGGCCGCAGCTCAAATAAATCTGCGATTATATAGATGCTAATACAAAGTAAAGATAACCATTATTATGAATCCAATGACTAGCAGAGAAGCACAAATAGAAAAACATTTTCTCAGTAATCCTATAAAACATGTGGAGTATTCTGACGTTGAAGGGCTTAATCAGGTCGCATGTTTCTAACACTTCCCAAAGTTACTCAGCTGTAAAGTGGGGGATTCATTTTACAACCAGAACTAGATGGAATTCAAAGCCAGGGGTTATTAAAACCTGAAAGCTTGCAGGGTTTTCTCCTATTAAGGAAAGCAAATGCGTTCAACAAAAAATGACACAGAGCAAAAAAAAAAAAAATCCATTTCGTCTCTCTCCTTTGAGATACATATATATAAAATTCCTCAACACTGACACTTTTCCGTAGGAAAACAAGCNAAAAAAAAAAAAATCCATTTAGTCTCTCTCCTTTGAGATACATATATATAAAATTCCTCAACACTGACACTTTTCCGTAGGAAAACAAGCATAAAACAAACAGGTCTCCATTATTTCAGTTTGGAGGGTTTTTTTGCCAAGAGTGGAGGAGGGTAGTTCTCACTGTGAAATCTTCTCTCCAGTGACATCCTGGTCTCTGAGCACCTGACCTCCCCTCCCTCTAGCTAAGCCAGGCTCACTTTGGTGAACACACACAGAGGCAGCAACCTAGGAAGGCTCATTAAATCACCATACTAATTCACAAGGTGACACCATGCTGGGACCAGGACAGTGCCTCAATATGGCACCACCATCACTCAGAGAAATCAAAGACATTTTACACATCCAAACCTAATCTCCTATCAGTATTTAGAGGTAACAGATTCATATGGATTTATAGCCTCGAGGAATCCTGAGATGATCTATTCCCATCTCCCCACGTAACACAGGCCACATCATATCAATCAATTCGTCCCTGGCTTCTGCTTTAACTAGAGCATTTCCCTGCACATCAATCCTTGACTTAACGCCTTCCGTGACAGGGAACCCACTGGGCAACATTTGATAAATTGCTTCAGTGGTTAATTATCCACTCTGGTAAAAAAAAAAGCGTATTCGATTTCCTGACAATGTATTACTTGCAAAATTACAACAGAGCTTTAATAAAAAGGTCTTTTTTAATCTGTAGCTACTGAAGAATGGACTAATAAGAACCTAATCTCCCAATTGCTTGAACAAAAAGAACACAAAAGAAGGTATACTGTATAGAAAAGATGAGTAAGAGATGTTTAAAGAGACTTTCCATAATAACAGACAATGACATGTTCCAGATCACTCACCCAGTAAATGTACTAGTTGGCAGTGAAAGCCTGTCTTAATATACAGCATTAAAATCACCTTTGTTCAGCAAACAGTTAACAAAGATGCTAAATCCCTGGACAATGAACTCTGGGCATGAGAACTAAGACCCATGTGATGCTCTTGGCCTTTTAAACAAACAGCCACCTGGTCAGGATAACAAGATCATATTTCATATGAAAAACCTCCTTTGCAGAAGGCCTTCTCCAAAGACCATTTAAACAGCTCCACTTGGCCATTAATTGCCCAGGTCCATCCTGCTGGGGTGAAGTGGGGATGAATTCTGCCAACCTTACTGTCTAATGATGAATATCAAGTTGAATTAATGAAGTAACATTTGGTGTGGCAAAAGCAACTAAAGAATCTCTCTGTTTTGGCTTCTTTTAAAAGCACTTCCATGAGCAAAGGGTTACAGGTTTTTTTTGCATATGTCAAATATTTGAAGACATAAAGCAAGCTATGCATATGTAAGCTGCTTCTGACACATTTAAAACCTACATCGTACTTAACCTTGGCATATAAAAGCGATTGGGCCTGAATCAGCAGTTTTAAGGCTTTCAGAATCAAACTCTTTAGTCCACTGGCCAGGTCATTTAAAAAAAAAAAAAAAAAAAAGGAGATGGAGAGAAAAAGAAAGGGAAGGAAAACAGTCTTTACTATGTTAACCAGTTCTCTGCTAATGACTGGACTCTGTGGATGTGCCACAGCCCCACAAAATAAGAGAAGTTAAGGGGAGGAGTGTGTTTCAGGGATGATAAGACTAAAGAGCAGCAGTGGCTGAAATTAAGTGAGGACTCCCCTTTACTTTACCATCTTTTCCCATTTACAATCCAAAATACTGACAATTAATGTATTTAAATGCATTTTCTAAGACTAGCTTTGTGAGACAGCTCATGCCTTGCAAAGCCTGCTCCACCTGACTGTGGAGCACCCTGGCTTTCAGCCTCATTCCCCACTGATGCCACACTCGCAATTACATATCATTTGGGCAAAGGTAGGTTGTGTTCCCCAAAACAGACAAACTTCTCCCCTGTCACTCTGGACAGCCAGCAGAACCACTGGTGAGAGCAGAGTTCTACTCAGAGCCACCTTTCCTACCCACTTTCACAGTATTTGACAAAACGGACAATAATCTCTCTTTGGGAGGAAAGGAAAAAAAAAAAAGTAGGGTGGGGTTTTTTTTAAGGTATGACTTACACATAGCAAAAATCCTAATGAGGAAAGAGGATTTACTGTTGAGAGTGGCTCAGAGTTTCCCTACAGATTAAAAAAAAGATATGAGTATTCTGTTAGTTATTAAAACTCCCTCAAAAAATCAAGCTGCCTTTCTAAAAACCTTCTGTCTTCAAAACTTCGTATTAATTTTTAAACCCTAAAAAAGAATCCAGACATGATAAATTCGTCTCTTAACCCAGAATCCCTCTGATAATTATCAAAAGAATTGCTTAACACAAAGCCATTGCAATTGTAAAATGCCAAGTGTGCAGTTAATATGCTGATACCAAAACCTGAGTAATAGGGCTGGTGACCATCCCAGACTGTCTGCCAATTTACTCAGGGTGAGAATAGGGAAATAAAAAAATTTTAAAAGGCACTACACAGCTCTAAGCTGTCAACAGATTTTATCCTGAATAGTTTTTAAACTAAACCAAACCAAACACATGGGCAGCTGTGCCTGACTCAGGTTTACTGGCAGCCAATTAACGTTTTACTAATTCCAGAAAGAATGATCACCTTCCGGATTGCTGTTGTATTACCAGGCTGGAAACCATTCCCCAGTGCTTTAAAGCAGACATCCCTCCCTGGCTCTGGGCAGGGATGCTGCAAGAGGAGAGGAGGAGGATGCTGAGGAGCTCAGCCAGCACTTCCAACACATCCACTGGAAAGGTGGAGTGTACTGAGTGTGTACACAGCAGGGTGGAGGAGGCCAGAAACCCCAAGCTCACTCATGTGCTTGTCAGAAATTAGTTTGCAGTAAGCAAGCAGGGTAAAAGGCTAATGAAATACAATCTGAGGAAATAAAACAAGGACAATGATGACTTGCCACATGGCCCCAGAGCTGGCTATGCTGGCTGGGGCCCTTTCCCCACATAAAGGGGACGTTGCTGGAGTTAGGAAAGCAGAGTGGCACAAGGCTGTTTCTGCTTCTCCTGGTGGGAGTTAACATGTCCTTGCAGGCACCATCACCTCATTCCCAGCTGGAAACAGAGTACCCACTGTGCTCCATCCAGCAAGGAGCTGGAGGGCTTGCAAGGAAGGAGCAGATATGGAAATTGGGCAAAAGCTTATATAACATAAAGTCACACACCAAGTACTGATTTGGGTTTTATTTGGAAGAAGCAGCAAAGTCACTGGTGCAGTGGCAGCAGAGACCTTGATGGGGGGATCATGAGCACTGCAGTACCCCAAGTAGGGCTGCATCCACCCACAAGCTTCAAACTCAGTCCTGGAAACCTTAATGCAATGCCTCAGCTTCAGAACAGACTTCTCATAGCAACAAACCAAACCTAAACCAATAAGATAATCCACATGAGCACCTTTGGTGCCCCAGGCACAGGAATCTTTATGATCAGCTCTATCACTATGCTTTACTTTATGGCAGGCAATACATTGTTCAGGCTTGAAATCAAAATTAGCAGTATAAGGACAGGGTGTGTGTTCTTAGTTTGTTGTTTTTTTGGGTTTTTTTCTTAAAAGGGCAACTGATTTTTCTCATGCATAAATTTCCCCATGGCCACATTTATGCCATCACTATGGATTTTTGTAAGGGAACAGTATTTACAAAAAAGGGATCACCATCCTCCGGGCTTCAGACACAACAATGACAACTGTGAAATTATTTTTTCTAATCCAGGGGTTCAAGTAAACTCCTAACTTGACTTCACTGAATACAGATTCCAGATCAAAACACAATTTTTTTTACTATTACCTAATCAAGGTATCCTAAAATATATAAAAGAAGTAAAAGAAATTCAAAAGACGTTGAAAGGGGGAATAAAAGAAACCCCAAAAACCAACAACACACAAATCAACAAAACACAAAAAAGAAAGCACTGGAGAATTTCACTGTTTCACTAATTTACTAACAAAGTTTGAGAAACACATAAATAATCAAGGATTTTCCCACCACCATAGTGTAAGAGCCATTTAAGGACATAAATTCAAGAATATCTGTACACTACACAAGCTGCTGTCAGACCAGCCATATGTCGTCGGTAGAAAAATAGTTCGAACTGATATTTGGAATCACTTTTACCACCAGCACATTAAGGTGACAGACTTAGGAAAATATGAATGGAATGCAAGACTAAAACAAACAAAATGCCTCACATAATTCACAGCTAAGACTCTGCCAACACTTTACCAGGTGAATGAAATTAGCAACCTGACAATTAGCAAGAGGAATATATCGCCATAAAAAGAAAGCAGAAAGGAATTTTCAAGTGCATAAATACAAATTTTTGGCTTCATACACTTGCTGTTCTTACCAATGCAATATGTTTACCCATTTTCCTATGGGATATGAAACTTAACTTGGTATGAAAACAAATCACTGAAAGTCTTGGCAGATTAGTAAATGTCAAATCAAATTAAACCTTCTCCTAGACTATGCAGGGGCTGTACAAATTTATCAGAGTCTCACAGATTCTTTGCTCTCTTGACATGAATAGGTCAGAACAGCCCAGAGACAAAAGGCAGCACAATCAGAAGACTGAAAATGCACAGTTTTGGAAGGCCGCTTATTGCCAGGTTTTGTTTTACTGTTAAACTCATTCACAGAGAAACAGTTTTGGGGATGGATAATGCCTCGGGAGATAGGAAGCAGCAAGAAACACCAGCTTTCTCTTCTCCAAGGCTCTCTCTGGAAGACAGGAGCTGGGCAGCCCACCTTCCAGGCTTGAAGGTTTCAAGCTATGGCGTATAAAACATAGTGGCAAGATTTGTAATCTCTCTTTTCAGCGAGTGATCTGAGACTGTTACACAGTAGGGATACACCCTCAAGCTTTCCTGTTGGAAGATTCTACAGAGAGAACGTAAAGCCTCTGGGCTCCAGCAGTGTTACTTCAAGACAGAAAAGGAGAAAGAAAAAAAAAATAATAAAGAAACGATCAACTTAAAAAGTACCTAATTAGGACGGATGATGAGACAACCCAAAGTTTGCCCTGAACCATGCTGGCTCTCCCACCATCAGAAAAGCACTGGAACTCAGGAGAGCTTCCAGCAATGCTACAGCAGGGAACAGCAGAGTTCCCAGGGTTCCTCACAGGGAAACCAGTCCTCAGATGCTTTTGTCACCCACAGACTATGACAAAGCTGCTGCTGAAAAGAGCACAGAGCACACCAGCAAGTGAGAGCAGTCAGTATTTCTAGGCTGGGGTAATGCCTATCTAATTGAGCAGCACACCTAGTAGTAAGATTTGGACATGAAAATACATCAACCCCTTCTGTCTGATGAAGAAAAACAACTTGCCTGCCATTCCTGCCCAGGCAACGGGCAGGCAGGGCAGCAGCAGCAGCACTAACACGGCTCAGCATCCAGCCCTCTCCCAGACCCTTTGCATCACGTCTGTCCTGCTGCAGCTCAAGCGCCTACAGCCCTTTCCAGCATCTGCAAGTGTTCCAGAAAGATTTACACCTCTTGCTCACCTCGTGGGACCTGTTGGGCATGTCCTCTCTCCAGAGACGGGTCCTTCGCTGGCACTGCCCTCCAGGTTCCAGGGACGCTGCCTCAACAAGCTCATCCCACAAGCATTTTCTGTGCCTTTAGGAGCACGCCCCTGCGGCTGCAGTCACGACTATTAATGCCGACCTTTCCCTTCCCCATCAGTCACCTGGGAATCATTTGCATTGCCCAGCAAGATGACTGGGGGTGGGGGACTGACATTTATCACCAGCCCTTCAAAGCAAAGAACAAAATCTCACCAACCGCCCCCACCACGGCCCCTTGACGATCTCCAGGACATGCAGGTGCAAGACAGTAAGGGAGAACAAGTTACGGCTGAGTTCCATCAAGTATTTGAACCCATGCTTAGCTCTGGGATTCACAAGTTCTCCCAGTTTCATGAGCCTTACTCAAAACTCATGGACAGGCTGCTCCCTACGTCTGCTCCTGCACCAAGCAACAGGAGGCTTTGAACTTAGGAATTCACTGAACACATACCCAGAGCAACCCTTGCTGGGATGATCTGTGCCACGAGAGCCCTTCAGATACGGACTTCCTCCGTTTACATCACATTGTGTCAGAAGTTAATGACTCCCAATTACATTAAGTGCTTTTTAAAATCACGGTACAATTAGTTCCAAAAAACAAGGAAGTATCAGTAACTTGATTTCTCATTAAGAAGATAAAATAATAAACAAGAAACTAGTTACTTGCTACAGACACCAGAGCACACACTGTTTACAGAAACAACTGCTGTGTTTCTGTATGGCAGGATCATCTTGTGCTTTTTATTTAAGGAACACAATGGTAAAGAGCACAGAACCATTACGGCACGGAAAGCAACCATGCTTGGAGGGTTACTGTGCCTTTTCAAAGGGAAATCAGGAGCACAATAATGTTTTCTTGTAATTCTTTCAGAATACACAAGTGAACAATACATTGCATAAAACCAATTTCTTGTAAACAACTTGAACAGTAAAAGCAAACAATACCTCAAGTAATAAAAGGAGTTTATATTCTGAAAGATCAATTATTATTTTGGCTTGTTGATAATAAACAGAATAAACTATTTATTAGAACTCAAATCATTTAGGAACTATAACCACAATGATCTATAAGTAAAGATCATGGCAAGGAACCAGAACTGTAACATAAATATTTAGGCTTTCAATGCAGCAAAGAACACACACAACTTCTTAGCTACACTAGGACAGGACCAGAGCACTGCCCTTTCTAGGCAGCCACCTAACAACAAGGATTTTACTATCTTCAGAGAAGCAAGAAATTGAGGAGGACTTTTTTTTTTTTAAGAAAAACAGCTTTGTTTGATAAAACTTGCAGCTTATAAACCTAATTTCCAAAAATATAAGCTGGAGCCAAAGACAGTGGCGCTGAGTGTGCAGACATGGGCCAAGCTCTGCCCTGACAGCCCACAGAGCAGGAACTTCATCAGACACAAACCAAATCACCTCAGCTCAATAGGGCTCCAAAGGATGGGGAGAAGGAGCAAACAAAGAGCTGTAGCAGCCACCCGGGGGATGCACCTTTGGAAACTCTTTCCAGACTCACTCATTCAAGCCTCTTCCTTACATCTTAGGGAGAAGACAAAACCTGCCCAGGGGTCAGTTATGCCATGCAAGACGGTGCTCAGCATTCCTTACCTGCTGCCTTCTCTTGCTCCCTCCCTCTGATTTGGGATCCCCAGGCAGAGACAGATGAGCTGCTGGCAGAGGGTGTGACCACAGGCACTCCTCTGCTTCATACCTGGGACACTGAGCATGCTCCCACTTTCTCCCTGGCCAGGTTTCAAGGGAAAAAAAGCTCCCCTGAAAGTAGATTAGGGATGTCCCAGCAGGGGATGAGCTTTATCCTGGATCTGTTTCAAAGCATTTCAACTCAAAAGAGGATAAAAGCCGTGAGCAAAGCACATGCAGCCTTACCTTGTTTTAGCAACTGATGCTGAATTAACCCATATGAACAAGAAGTCCTTTGGAGCAAAACACAGGAGATCTGGGTCCCATTTCAGGTGTTGAAAAAATACACCTGCATGTTTGGTTGTACCTCAGCTTCACATCTATAAGGAGCAGCTATGAAGGCCTGGTTTATTCCTTCTTTTGCTTGCCTTTCCTGTAGCCCATTTGGATAATGTACAGCCTTTTACAAGGCATTTTTATGATACCTAAGACAAGAGGACCTTGACCTTTATTATAGCTGCTAAATAGTATCACATTGCTTGCATCACTGTAAACCCAGAACTTAGGCAAATAAGGAACAGCTCCCAAGTGACCGTCAGAAAAAGTCTCCTCTAGTATCCAAGCAGTGCCAGCAGTATAACCAAAGCTACTGGAGTCGAGATGTAAAACCTTACAGATCAGAAAGGAAAACGGGCAGAAGGATGAAAAAGGCAGGCTGCTTCCCCACAGCTGGAAGTGCACATTTGATTCAGGGACTACTGCTTCCCTGGAGTCGAAGGTTGCCAGAAATCTTGCATCAGAATCTGATCCAATTTCCATAGAGCCTCCTTATGTCACCCTCACTCCAGCACAAAACCCCACAATTGGCTGAACAGCCGCTGCTCTCCCAGTCGGAGGGATCACCCTCTGCCCATTGCACAGCAAGATCCCCACAACGTGTCCATGTTGCACCTCAGGTGAAAATTCTAAACCAGCCAACTTTTTATAGGCATACGATCTATGCAAGGCACTGGTGCCAATCTGGCCAGACGGCTGGGATGGGTATCAAGGCTCCCCTGAGTGCCCGTGCAGTGTCTGACATCCCCCCAGCTGGCTGGGGCTGAGCTGGTTTGCTGATGGGCATGTCCAACCACAGAAATGTCCATTTTTAGCATATCTGCCTTGTAAATTATGCCATTTCCCCAGGTCTTCCCAATCTGTAAATTTGCCCCTTTAATTGAGCTGGGTCTCAGGGGGAGTAGAAGCAGCTCAGTCAAACTGAAAGTAGAGAACTCAAGACCAGTGTTACCAGTACCTGGGATGCAGACAGAAGCTGTCAGTATGAGCGCAGCTAACACAGGTGTGATCCTGCCCTCTTCTTTCTTCAGGTCTCTCCTGGTGCTCACAGGAGATGTGGTATATACTGGTTCACTTTATTCTGAAATTTAGCACAGGTTAAACTAACTGAAAAGGCAACAGGAGGGTGGCCTGGAGCATGGAGCAGTGCAGGTGTGGGTTAGCCCTGAGCTGGAGCTACACACCTTTCCCAGGGGTCAGTGTCACCACAGAGCACAGCTGGGAAGTGATGTTGAGGATGGGGGATCTGGTGATACTAGAAAGGACCTGGAAGCCTCATGCTTTACCATGAACCAGGGAGCGGTCAATGTCCAGCTCCTGAAATTCGAAGATGTTCAGTTGAAACGGGTCTTTATGTACAAACACCCAGCTAAGCAGTATGAGATGCCATGCCAGTCACCATCAGAATGGCTTTGGCCTCCTGCTGCACAAGGACTTGCTTTTGGGACCACAGCACAGCTTGAGACACCCAGCTAGACAGTCACATGTCACTGGAGACAGGAAAATGAGGAACTTCCAAGCACCCCGAACAGCAAAGGTGCACAGTGCATCTCCTCTTGCAGCCTTGACATCAACAGCTTGCCAAGAGCAAAATCCACGTTTTCCTGAAGAAGCTACTTGCACTTCTCTAGGATTTCGCTTTTTAAAGTCAAACAGTGCAGTGAGCAAAGTTTTACCAAGTGCAGTAGAAAATAAACTTCAAAATATAATCATAGGCACTTGTACCAGGAGCTTTCAAACAGCCAGGCTGTTCAGCACGCCAGACTGCTGCAACCTCCCTGGTCCCAATACACTCAGTTCTGAGCAAATACAGCACTGAACTTGTCCTTAACAACTTCAGTGCTGCCAACACTGATGATTTTCACACATATCTGATGGTTTTCCTAAAAAGACTCAGCTCCTGGAGTCATGCAATAAAGTAGAAACACTTTTATTAAGAAAAGGCTTTTAGATCATCTTTTTGCCCAGGGAACAAGAAAAATGAACCTTTACATACAAACCCAGAAAAATCCTAGAGCAAAGAACCCTTCAACACTTATTGTTGCTTTAAGTCTCAGGGGGAGTGGGCACTAAGTAAGCTAAAGGCCTTTTTTTTTTTTTTTTTGACCTTATCTCAAAAATTACATGAACATTCAAGTTGTTTGCTTGGGTTTTTTCCCCCAGAAATTTATGCCGTAAGTAATTCTAAGCAGTGAATAAATTCAAGGAAATTATGTGCTTTCTACCACTCCTTCAAGAATATGAAGCAAGGTGACATGAACAGAACAAACTCCCAATTATACATTTAGTTCCCCCTGTCACTACAGAGTGCTTATCTTTCAAATAATAAAATTAAAAATTAAATACAACCTGGAGAGCTCTAAAGACAGACAAAAGGCTCCATGTTCCACTGTAAGATATTCTCCCCAAACCCTACAGACCCCCCAATTTCTGAGATGATACTGCCACTGAAAGCCAATGCAGCGTAGCCTGGTGGCACCTGCCAACTCTGAGCCACTCCAGGAAGAGAAGCTCTACTAAAATTAAGGAATACTAATAAAAAATTAACCCCTGTGCCCCTTCACCAGATTTTTCCACCACACCTCTAGCAGCTCCCTCCAGACAGAAACCTGAGATGTGCTCTGATGGACATGGGTTGTTCCCTTGGCACCAGAGAGCATCGCAGAGGGTCTCTTGTCCCCATCCAGGATGGCTTTGGTGTGGGGAAAGGGAGATGTGGCATGGCAGCACTGCCAGGAAGGAGTCCCAGCACAGGGGAGCCCCAGGCCAGCCCACACCACGAGTGGTGCTGAGCCTGCGTGTTTGTAAGAGGTTTTTGTGGAAGTCAGAGGGGCCAGTTCTGCCCCTGCTCCAAGCAGGTGCAGCCTGAGTGAAGCCAGCGCCGCTCCCTTGGGAGCAGCCTTGAGCCTGCTCCAAGCTGTGCTGGACTTAGACCATGGCTGACACCTAGTTACTGTTCTCCCACCCATTTCCTGGGTTATCGCATGGGAGCAGAATCCTTTCCACAGCTCATGCTGAACTTGCCACCCTCCTACCCTGCTTGACCTGGGACCCCTGAGCCCCAGGGAAATGAGGTCAGCAGCAGCTCTTCCCTCCTCTGTGGCTGATTCACTTGGTGGCTGCGGGCAGGAAAGAACCGAAGCTCCTCCACCATCTCCTGATCCACATTTGAACTACCTCCAACGCTGCAGGACACTCTGGGAGAGGCGGTTTGGAAACCTCCTCCTCCCCTCAGCGACAGCCGTGCCGAGCTGCCCGCTCCCCGAGTTTGCTGGTCCTCCAGCGACAGCCAGATTCTTCCTACAGCAGAAGGTGGCTCCGAGCGCTCCATGTCCTCGTGTCCTCCGAGCGCTCTGTGTCCTCACGTCAACTCCTCACCCTGGCTCATTAAGATGTTCCTTTCCGCTGCCCCCTCCTCGCTCTCAACCTCCGCAAGCACTAATGGGCTCCTCTGCAAATCAGCTACGCATTCCACGGAGCTCAGCGGGCTCCCATTTTCATACATATAGAGAAAAGCAAGTTTTATTCTAAGTAGAAGTGGCAGCTTCTAATTTAAGACTATACCATTTGACTGCTAGGCACAACAAAAGCTACCTATTGCCCACGTAGATGGTCAGTCAGCTCTAATGTCATCTCAGTGGGCAATCACAAATAAAGGTGACCCATTCTGAACTCACAGACCCTTTGCTCCTAACCCCTTCTGTGGGGCTCATTCCCCAGCAGCCCAGATATATTTTTATGGGTGAAATTCCACTCACTCCATTAATGCCATCAACCAGTTGCTGGGAGCAAGAATTGCATTAAGTTATTTCATCCACAGCCAGACTGCCTATGGGGACAGGGGCAAGGGAGCAGGTGGAGGGGAGGCAGCCAGGGGCCAGAATCCCACGTGATCCCAAATACATACATGGCTTCTCAGCTGTTTTTTAAAAATGCCTGCAGTCTTCCTTATATATGTGCACATGTATTTATATATCTGCACATACATATGCAGGTTGAAATCATACACATTGCCACTGAAGTGAATAGCAAGTCTCTTGTGCCCATGTCACCAGCCCCACACACAGTGGTCACAACTGGTGGGGTCCCACAAGCACCGAGGGCACTGCTGCTCTGCTCTACCCACATTGCCCTATTTCCTTGCGGAAATGCATGAAATCAAAGCCTCACACTTCCAGGCACTGGAACTCAGGCTGAACTAGGCACAACCTCACTCCATCAGGAAACATCCCCACCACAGAGATACAGAGCACGATGAACACAGCTTGATCTGCTTTACTTTTCAACCTGCTGAATTGCTAGAATATGTTTAGCTGTTATACACAGACCTCAGATCCATAATCCCACCCTCAGCAGCTGTTACATTTGCTGTGGTACTTACAACAGATGTTTCAGCTCCATAAAAAGGTAGAACAGTTGAGACTTCCAAAATTGGGGTGGGGGGGGGGACGCAAAGCCGAGCCCTACCCCTGCATCCAGCTGCATCCAGGCTCGAAGAAGCAGCCATGGATGCACCAATACATGTGGTACAGAGCCACATCACAGCCTGCAGCAGTTTAAGAAACTTCCAAGTGTTGCCATAGTGGCATTAAAAAGGTTTCAGCTTCCTGGGAGACAAGCAGCAGAGGCTGGAATTCAGTGTTTAAAGGATGATTAAATGTAAGTGACTTAAATTATACATTCCAGTTGCTGGAACTGACACCATTTAAAACACACCATCTAGTCCCCATTTCTTCTGACACTGATTACTTTCCACTAAAAGATGAGCATTTTCTTGCAAGCAGTGAAGTACCAAACTAGGGATTTATGAATTGGAGATAATTAAAAGGTTTTGCATTACAAATAGAGTAAAACATTTACATTCCATGGGCCACGTGAGAACACCTAAAGAGTCAAAATGGCCTTTTTTACCTGAAAACCAGCCTGCTCTCTATCAAGGCTGCTAATTGAAGCACAGGAAGCTTGAAGCTCTTTTGCAGTAGATTCACAATCAAACATTTCTTGAGCTTCTGGACAACCTGACACAGACTCGGGACCCATCATTAATTGTCCCACGTGGAGCTCTGTGAGCTGAAGCTCCATTAACCTGACACAAATAAATTGTCTGTTTCTCCTTGATAAATTCATAGAGTGACTTGCAAGCCATTACCATTCAGATTTCACAGACATGGAGCTGTAGGATTTTCCTGGCTAGCAATGATGGTACTTTATCAGGAGCAAGAAGAAGCACAAGGGATCATCCAAGGCCATGAGGGCATGGAGAGTCTCTTCACCATCCAGAGCACCCACAGTCTCACTCAGAGGCCAGTGTGGCCAGCCCCTGTTGGGCCAAACTTATGACCTTGTGCATGATGCCAAAGTCTCCACCCCAGTGACAACGCACGTGAAGAGATTAACACCTCCACTGTGTCAGCAGGTGCTGGAATTGCACATGGGCATCTCAGTAATTTCAAAAAAGGTCTTTTTAACATGATTTTTCCCCCCTCCCTGAAATCGGCAAGCCAGAAAATGCAGCATTCATCTCACTGCCTGGGAGAAATATGATAAGAGACTAATTGAGCACAGAGATCTCAGGGAAGGAGTCTCCAAGGAATCTTTTGATTTGAACAAGGACCCTTACAAAACGCCAGAAGAAAGATAAAACAAAGAAAAAGAAAAAAAAGGGCTAATCCTGGATCTTCCCTGACAGCTTGCTCTTCCCTGCACTCACAGGAGTGATGAGCATTGTAAACTAAGAATTGAAGAGGATCCAAGATACTGGGAGGGGAACTGTGGCTGCAAGCGTAAGACAGGGGGAGAGGAGTGGCAACGCGAGTGGCAGCAAACACAAACAGTGACTCACGACACACAGCACATAAACAACACTGTAACAGAGTTTTTGCAATTATAATTCAAACCAAAAAAAAACAAGAATGACAGTCCAGTACAAGGAAAGGGAGGATGACAGTGATGGGAGAGGGATGTGGGGACTCCATCATGTTCACATCTGTTGCTCTCATAGCATCCCAAATTAGCGGCTCCAGAAAGAAACAGAGAAGGGAAGATGTATGGGACAGAAGCAGCTTCTTGTGATTTACATCTGTGCTTGAAGTTTTCATGACTGCACTGAGAGCAGAATTTATATCGCAAAGCCATGCAATAGCCTGCTATACTGCTACTGGTTTTGACCCCTGGCCCCTAAAAGCAACTCTAGCAACAGAAATTAAAAGTCCAGCTTGGAGGGTTAATGAGTGAAATAGACCCTGTGTAGTGGGTGGATGGACAGAAGGCAACAGAGGGGGAGAAATCACACCATCAGCAAGAGGCACTGCTTTAACTGCTCTGCAAATCCTCCAGTCAAGCAAATTCAGTTTCTTTTGCTCTTGCTTAATTACCTTCTAATGAGAAACTCTTCCCCAATCTGCACCTTGAATATTTTTTTTCAGGCAAATCAAGGTATTATTCACCAGCGGGAACTAAGAGCTGATGATCATCCTTTTTACAGAAATCTTTTATGCATCAGAAGATGTGTTGCCTGCACTCAGGCTTATATTTCCAAATACAATTCCATCAGTTTTTCCTCTCCAGCCTCATTTGCTGAGCCTCCCACCCCTGTGGTTCATCTCCAGACTTGCAGCCGTAACCATTCTCCTCCTGCCCTGCCCTGCTCAGATCCCCGTGGTGCAGCAGGAAGTGATTAGCAGCCCTGCCTTACGAACAGAGCTTCTGTAAGGATGACTCAGAGAGAGACTTGAGTCTTTTCCTCAAACCACAGGGACTCTGTTAGTTTGTTTGGGCTGGCCATGCACAACAGCCCCCACCATCCCATACCACCCTGCGTGCTGCACTCAGTCATCCAGCTCCTGCTCCCTCAGAGCCACCTCCACACACTCCTCTTCCCTATTCCTCATCATGCTGGTGCCCTGTTGGTTGTGCTGTTCACCAAGCTGATCCAAATACTGCTCCTAAGCCTTGGTCACATCAGCAGCCCTTCTCACACATTAATGAGTTACCCCATTACAGAGGGAAGTCGGACAGATTTGCCTTTTGTTTTTAAGTCAGCTTTTTTTAAAATCCCATCCTCCTCTCTGCTGCGTACAAAGTGCTCTGGAACTTTTTTGAGGAACCACTATCATATTCCTTGATCTTTCATTTTCTGGGTCTTTCCTTCTCCTCCGCTTAAAGGTCTGGAGCGGGCTTTGCTTTGCTCTTCCCTCTCCACCACATCCCTGGGGAACATCGATGGCAATCACTAATGTTTGACCAGTGTTCAGAGCTTGCTGAGACTAGGTTTTCCTCATAATTATACCTAGAATAATTTCACCAAGACCAGCTGATGTGAATATTGGATAATATCATCTATTTGACAAAGCCTGCGCTTGTCCTCACCATCACAGTTTTGTGAGGACTGGAGCGGAGGAAGCACAGAGCACGTCCACCTCTTGCACCCCCCCTTCATCTCTCCAGCCTTGTTCTGCTCCTCTATGTCTTTTCTCACACATTCCACGTTTTTTTGCAAAAAAGTCACCCAATTTAGAAGCTTTCAACTAAATAGTTTTTCCACTAGAGGGCACAAAGACAATTTCTCCTAAATGGAAACTGATGTTAGAAGGATTAATAAAATAATTACTAACATCTCATCAAAGGCATCTCAAACTTCAATAAATGAACAGTCAATAAATTAAGATGTAGTTCCAGCTCCCCAGGTACTACACCACCATAAAATGTCTCATAGAGACTAAAAACCTAAAAATCCCAAAGTGATGCTCCTCTAACAAGATTTCCTACATCACACTAAGCACTTTATCCTGTGATTTCTATGCTCCCCACAATTTCTCACTAGGCACAGACCACAGCATTAACACAGCAACAGAAACAGAAGACCCATCCTAGTATTTTCTAGAGTTGAATTAACCCAAACTGAGCTTCAAATCAGTGAACTTTTTAATGTTTTGGTTTCCTAGTTCAAAGGAGGTTTTATATCAGCACTCCTGTTTGCAGATTCTTTTGGGTCATGATAAGACCCCTCCCAACCTGTCTCGGGTAAATTAATGAGATTTTAGCCTTTAGCAGTCCTCTATTCAAACCAGATTTTTCAGCTTTAATCCTTGACTTGTAAACTTGCTACAGGTTATATCTATGACCATAACATACTTCACCAGTTCCTCAATAAGGAATGGTGTAAAAACACAAATTCCATGGGAAAGCAATCGAGTCAAGCACTCAGTTACACAAACCTAACGAGTGGGACCACAGTGATAACTCCTGAGCATTAATGATGTTGAGAGCACTGTTGCTCTCAGGGTTCATCAGCCTCCCCAGCCCCACAACAGTCCCAGGCAGAGCACTCCTTGCCCAGACCCACCTTGCTGGCTCCTGTGATCCTGGCATCCTGCGCTGCCAGGGCCAAGGCCAAGGCGATGGGCGAGTGCCCGGTACCCCACCCGTGTGCAGGTGTCCACGTGCAGCCCCATGCTCCCCTCCATGGCCACCTGTCCCCCGAGGTGCTCTCAGTGCTCCAGCCCAGGGCAGTGAGGTTCGCTCTCTGCCTGTGGATTCCCACTGCCTGGAACGTTTGGCTGGAGCAGAGTCAGCCCCGAGACTTTTGCTAATGGAAGAATAGAGACAATAGCGCTACGCAGGTGCTTCCTCCCATTTAAAGTGTTTACTTGTGCAGCCCAACGCAGTGACGCGATTGTGGATTAGATCTGCATGCTGATTTACAGAGTTCAAAAGGTAGCACATAACAAAAGGAACCCCAAAATACTTATTAAATTGAACTGGGGATTTTTTTCTTTCTTTTTAAACTCTGCTTCCTTTGCCAATGCCAAGTAAGAAGGTTTTTCCAAGCATACAATAACAGCAGTTTTGAATGGGAAGTGATACATACTGTCTCAAAACAAAACACCAATTCTAACACAAAAGCAAAGGGTTTATCAGTGTATCTCCACTGCCTAGGCAGCAGGCTCCTATGGCTTGGAAAAGACAACTTCATCAGCCAGCAGAGAAGGCTGAACTCAAGACCAGTGCATGGTGTGAGAAAAATTAGAAAGATCAAGAGGGAAGGAAGGGCATAGCTAAGCCACAACAGCAAGCTAAGGAAAACATCAGTCCAAAAGAGCAACAGAGGCGTATTTGTTTTATGAGATAAAACAAGTAATTCAACTATATTCCACAGTATATCATTTGGCTAAGGACTGCAACAGGGACAAAAAACCAACCAACCAACCAACCAAAAAAAAAAAAAAAAAAAAACAAAAAAAAAAAAAAAAAAAAAAAAAAAAAAAAAAAAAAAAAAAAACAAAAAAAAAAAACCCAGAAGAAAAAGAAGGGAGCATCTGAATCTAATTCTGTTGTTCTAAGCTTACATTACATGAATCAAGATGCTTAAAAGAGGTGCCAGGCACTCAAATCCATGCTTGGATCTTGTACATAGGAAGTATCAGATGTACTGAATGTCTTGCAGTTCCCTCTAGTCAGTGAAGGCCCAAAGATACTCAGCATTTAACAGTAAAATAATAATAAAAGCAGTAACAATAATAAAAAATGTCAAGACACTTTTTCTAGTATTGAAATGAAATCCAACTTCATAGACAATGATTTGTGGACATCTCAGTCCTCCCAAAAACACCACCTCTACTGTTTGAGAAGTTTCAAATGAAGTATCATCGTATTTAAGACTCTGCAACCAGAGACTGTACCTCATTTTCACACAAAACTACACCTCAAATTGCCAGATATGCTGAAAACAATGTCACACACATTCTCATTCAACCCTATTCTCTTAATGTCAAAATAAACAGAACTGAATCCTTTTGTCTGAGGGCCATATTATTTTGTCCTCTCCTCGTGGTTGCAGCTATTTAAGATGTGCTTCCATTGACTTTCCTTCTTGGTTCAAACAGACTGCATGGGATTTGCAGTTTCATCTTCTGAGATCTGGTGGGATGACTGCTCAGAGAATGTCAGATCATCAGTGAAGCTAGAAATGACAATCCAGATCCTCTCTCTGCTACTCAATCACAGGCATATGCCAAGAGATAAGTGGCAAGTGCTGCTTCCATTGATGCCAGTGACAGAGTAATGCAATGGCTTAAAATCAGCACATTAACAATTTTAGAGCTGCTTTTGTGCAGCTCAGCAATCCTGTGTCCAGCTTACCAGAATTTTCTGCTTGAAGTTACATGAGCACATGGGCAGAGGTGTGCTAAGAACAGCTGCAACAACACACAAACTCAGCTGTTGACTAATAAGTTTGGACCAAACCCGTTTTACCTGTGCTGAAACAGTCTGTCAGCACACTCAGCCCCCACACACCCTCCCTCATCTCAAACAGCACTGCCAAACAGTAGGTGGGCTTCATAACCTCAAACCACCTTGTCTGTTCTGCAGACAAACCTCTCCAAGCAAAGGCCAAACCAGCATCTATAGGCTGGTAGTTATCAACAAAAATGAAGGCAAGGCACTGTGTGCAGTGTGTTTTCAGGGATGAACTCAAATCCAGGGTAACTGCTAGGAAATCCCTGCCCCAAATCACTCAGCATCACCATGAGCAACCCAGCCTGCTCCACCACACCTTCCAGCAGCCCTGCAGAGACCATGGACCTTGCAAGGTGGCAGGCAGGAAGACAGCACTCCTATGTCTCTTTAATATCAGTTTTAGTCTTTAGTCTTGCTGGACACCAGCAACACACGTATTTTGTTTTTATGGCTTTCATTCTACTGCTCCTTGCAGTTCCTGAAGGGACACAAGATGCCATTTATTTAGAGGAGATCCACCTGAAAAACATTTAATGCACATTCCCTGAAAGAATATCAGAATGTAAACAGGTGAAAGTAACTTCATTTACCACTGGGGGCTTATGGATGCTCAGAGACACTAAGATTTAGTAGACACTGCCTTGGGCAAGAAGAAGGACAGCAAGAGGAGAGATGAATTTCTGTAAAGCATCATAAATGCTAAACCCCAAATGAGCCTTTACAAGATCTATTACTTATATTTGCTCTGAAGCTGCAAGAAGGGGGTGGCCAGGGGTTCAAGCCACTGCTGAGGACCCCCAACATCCTCCAGGACAATGATGCAAGCGAAGGGCTTGGTTCCACCAGGGCAGGAGGCTGCAGGAAAGCTGCCCCCTCCCAGAGGTGCTGCTGGGCACCATGTGCTGGTGCATCAAGTCCTGCATGGTTCAGTAGGAGAATGGGATTAGGTGGGATAATAGGGGGAGAACATTACGAAAGCCTTTCCAAAGCTCTTACTATGACAGAAGAGGACAAATAATACAAATTACAAATAATAACTAAAAGAAAACACATCTGTGGGGAAACACTTCTGCAAAATCCTGAGCTTTTTGTTTGTTTAAGTCGCTGAGAATAGAAGAAAGGATTCACCCCCAGAGGCCTGCAGACTGAAAGAGCTGAATCCTGCAAGCAGCAACTCACAGAAGTTGGAAGCCAACACAGCTGGAATTACCAAAAAGAACAAATGAAAGGTTTTCATTGTTGCAAATCCGGCTTTTGAGCAGACCGGCAGTAAAACGATGTTCAAAACTGTGTTGCGTGACTTTTATGATTCCTCCCAGCAGCATGCAACAAAACATACCTGAGCTGTAATCAATTTCTTACAGCCTTATATAAACATAACAGGAATTTTGTCCACTGTAATATTTCTTACTCTCAAGGCTGCAGTAAAGAAGTCAGTTACAACCCTGCTGCCACTGTCTCCTATCTCACTGTCTCAAGTCACTGCCTTTATTTCTTTTAAGCTACCAGTGTAACCACTTCCTGCTTCAACAAACACTTTAAATGTTACCTGTAGCTAAACTCCAGGCAGAACGAAGCATTCTATATTCAAAGGGAAGGAGTGGAAAAGCCATTTTCGACTGTTAACACTGCCTTCCTTTCATCAACAATCCCTCTCCAGCATCATGGAAGGGAATTCCAGTAGTAAATCTCTCGAACAATGACACAGAGGGATTTGGGTCTGGAAAACAGTGGACACATCGACTGCAGAGGATGTGAACGCTGGCCCTTGCACATAGTTGGCAAGTGCCTTCTCCAGCATCACCCCACTGTTTGAGGACAGTTCTGGTTACAGTTATGGAGGCAGGAGAGGACCAGAAAGGGCAGGAGGGGCACATGGCAATAATCATCCATCTTTTGAAGGGAGAGATCTTCCAGGAGGGGAGTTGCTCCCTTCAGCCTGTCCTCAGGCCCTTCCCAAAGCACCTCATGCAGCAGATCATGCATAACTAACACACTGGGCCCCGAGTTGTAGGGATATCTGAGAGGGAAGTTGCCTGGGTTCACTTCAGAGTCAGGACTTACGGTGAAGCCTGAACTGGCCCACAGCTATTCAGAGAGCTCTGTATTGCTTAGGCACTGAACAGCCTTGCTTCAAGGCACTGGCTTCATTTTGTCCATGAAGAAAGGCCACAGGTTGTCAGAATGTGTCCTTCCATTCCATAGTTCTGTCTCAAGGAACAGCAGCAGTAATTGCTTCAGGAAGAATCCCAGAGGAGGACAAGTGCATGGCAGTACTTCCCCAAAGAGCACTCCACCTGGTGGAGGCTGTGCCACACAGTTAGAGGCTGGACCACCACAGCCAGAAATGTTATCTTGCTATATCCCTGGTTGGGTTTCTCCAGATCATTCTTTCCCTCTGCTTCATCCAGTGAATGGCAAATTCAACCCATCACTATGATAAAGCACCAAGGAGGGTAGACAGTGGGGGGAGAAGAGACACCAGAGTCAACTTCAAAGGTTTTGCATCCTTTGAACACTTCACTCATACATAATTGAAAGGGCTCTACGTTTGGACTACAAGAAATTAGATTTTTTTTTCCTGCTACCAGACCCATCATGTGAGGGATGCTGTCATACGATAGCCTTGGGGGAGGTTTGCAAACTTGGACAATTTACTGAGAAGCAAAGTAAACTACTACTGACAGCAAGTGGACCAGAGCCCAGATCCCTGAGACGTTCTGACAATGGGAGGACTCAGAAAAAATAAGCCAGCCTTGACCTTGTATCAGGGGAGGCCAAGAGAAGCACATGCATGTATTTTATTTCACACTAACCTCTGTTTGACCAGTTACGCAAATAAATCTCTGCTTGTCCTAAGTACACAGCTAGAGACTGAGAGAGAATTTGGAAGAATTCACAATAGAGCCAGACCTGCTGATCACTGCATTGTGACTAACTTCTCAAGAAATGAAGTATTAAGCAGGCAAGTATGGCACATACAGCCCATAAAACAAGGGAAACTGCAGCCAAAAAAAGAAATCCAAGCTCAGAAGAGAAAAAAGAAAAGTACTTAAGAATTTGATACATGATCACGATCACTTCAGCTCCTTGCAAGCAGAGAAGCAGTATCTGGTCCCCGGAGGGGACATCCCAAGGCAGTGAGAGACATGGGAGCAACGTGTCNCAACCCATCACTATGATAAAGCACCAAGGAGGGTAGACAGTGGGGGGAGAAGAGACACCAGAGTCAACTTCAAAGGTTTTGCATCCTTTGAACACTTCACTCATACATAATTGAAAGGGCTCTACGTTTGGACTACAAGAAATTAGATTTTTTTTCCTGCTACCAGACCCATCATGTGAGGGATGCTGTCATACGATAGCCTTGGGGGAGGTTTGCAAACTTGGACAATTTACTGAGAAGCAAAGTAAACTACTACTGACAGCAAGTGGACCAGAGCCCAGATCCCTGAGACGTTCTGACAATGGGAGGACTCAGAAAAAATAAGCCAGCCTTGACCTTGTATCAGGGGAGGCCAAGAGAAGCACATGCATGTATTTTATTTCACACTAACCTCTGTTTGACCAGTTACGCAAATAAATCTCTGCTTGTCCTAAGTACACAGCTAGAGACTGAGAGAGAATTTGGAAGAATTCACAATAGAGCCAGACCTGCTGATCACTGCATTGTGACTAACTTCTCAAGAAATGAAGTATTAAGCAGGCAAGTATGGCACATACAGCCCATAAAACAAGGGAAACTGCAGCCAAAAAAAGAAATCCAAGCTCAGAAGAGAAAAAAGAAAAGTACTTAAGAATTTGATACATGATCACGATCACTTCAGCTCCTTGCAAGCAGAGAAGCAGTATCTGGTCCCCGGAGGGGACATCCCAAGGCAGTGAGAGACATGGGAGCAACGTGTCACTGCAGTCCCAGCATGGACCCACAGGAACCAGCCATACCTGCTTTTGTGGGGAGCACGGCAGGGACCTGGAGCCTGGGGAGGGACAGCTCTGTGGGCATGCTCTGTGCAAACACAAGGCCTTTGCTGATAAAAAGAACAAACCGAGGTGTGTGTAATGTGGTTATGACACCCAGACTGCCCTGAGTGCAGGAGGGATCCAGCACCTCTTGTTTTCCAGCAG
Organism: Mystacornis crossleyi; assembly: GCA_013400655.1. NCBI lineage: Eukaryota > Metazoa > Chordata > Aves > Passeriformes > Timaliidae > Mystacornis > Mystacornis crossleyi. Next base: position 47,439 of record VYZQ01061074.1, read on the forward strand.
TGCATGTGCTGCAGTGCTGGCAGCTGCCCATGCTCCTGCGCTGCTCCCCTTGGAGCAGAGGGTCCCCAGGGCCAGGCTGCAGCATCACCAAGAGATTTACACCATGGATCACAGTCCATTCTCCCAGGGCTCTGTTACAGAGGCTGTTCAGAGACTGCTGTCATCAAGATGGCACAGTTAAACCTGACTTCAGCTTCCCCTGGCTTCAATCAGTGCCGCTCAGTCACTCTCTCACCACTAAACTCAGCACCAGCTCAGTTTAAGCATGGCAATATTCAAGTGAGTTTCGTGTGAACCCTCCCATTTTCTAATTATTCTGGTTGTTACACAGCAGCTTTCTTCTAACATGGCAACACTTCAGAACATGGGCATGAAGCTTCCCGAGATTAATACAGTGACTGCTAAGGGGCTCATGAAGAGGTGTCACTCAGCTGAGGGCAGGAGTGGAAGTCGAACACCTAAACCCTTACGCACATCAGCAAACCACCCTCTGCAGCTGGGAACAGCAACTGTCCTATATCCTCTCTACACCAATGCAGAGTGAGCGTGCACAGCTGACCCCAAGCAGAGGAAGTGACCCAGCCCAAGGTGTGCTGCTCCTTGGGGTGGGTCAGGGGAAACACAGCACAAGTCAAGTGAAAAATAAAGAAAACTTTCAGACTGCCTAAGACATTCCCACCTGGAGGCTCACCTGCCCCTACCACCTCTCCTGCACATCCTGCCCACAGCGGAAGATGCTGTCCACCAAGGTGGCCAAGGTTTGACCCAAGCTTCCCATGGGAAAGGTTCGGCTCAGGCCTCTGTAGCATGAGAAGCTGCAAACCAGCAATGCAGAGGAGAGGGAGTCACTGCTTCAGTGCACTGATCCATACAGACAGCAAGAGGCAGGGGAAGGGAAAAAATGCACTAAAAATTCTTCTGACAGGGTGAAAAATGAAAGCAAAATGAAACACAGCTCAATCTGTCAAAACAAAATCACAGCAAGCCCACTGAAAAGAAAAAAAAATCACACAGCTCAGCTCGCACCTTCTAGTAGGCAATAACTGGTACATTTGTTTTCCTGAAGAAAAGCGGGTGAGTTACGCTTGCTAGACAACACTGAACAGATTTGAAAGGTAATCATGGCAGAAGCACAAATGATCAGATTTACCAGGGACACTTATGCCTTGCTGGCTTCCACCTTGCCACTCAACAGACTCTCAAAGAAGCATTAACAGTTGTGCTGCTGAGCCGACGGATGGACTCCAATGAGCCTGATCAAGACAAGCTTTGCCCTGTCCCTCTGAGATCATCATTCAAGGAGGAGGAAAGATGATGCTTTTAGCAGAAAACAAGTCACAAATTGCCATGGCAAAAGGTCCCATACAGTGCATTTTTGATCAGGGTAGTGAAGACCAACATAATATTCAGGCTACAGAGAACCCATTAACCTCAAAAAAGAGTCCTAACAATGCTACCCAGAGGGTATTTTGAATAGTGAGAAAGTCTGTAATTAGCTTAGGTGGGCCAACCTAACTATGCATGGCCTGAGGAAGCATCTCCCAATACAAGAGAAGTACAAGATATGTATTTATAGATCTTTCCTGATAAGCTCATTAAAGGTTTCAGAGATGAATGACCACAGCATTTGACTGTTCTCTTATAACCTGGAGATGCAAACAGTAATGAGTGAATACGCCAAAGAACAAAGAGAACAAAGGCAAGGGCTGCACAGGAGGGGGGAAAAAAAACCCAGTAAAACACAGAAAAGCCTTCAAACATAGATTTCTGTCACACTCCAATGTGAAACTGCCATTTGATACTTCATTTTGAAATGGACAATTATACACATGACCTTTTTCTATAAATGTGTGAACAAGCATTTCAATAAACCCCATTCTAACAAGGCCTTGGCCATTACCAACAGGAAATAATATAGTGGGAACAGTTACTATAGATGTGCAACAATTCATATATATTCAGAACTGCATTTGCACATTAAAAAACTTAAAACCAATCTCCCAGATAATTCAGTATAATATCAAAATTCTAATTTCCTAATGTTTCCATTCCAGCTGGCCTTTGCCTACTCAGATCTTTCTCAGCCTGAACTGGGTTGCAGGTGCACACAGAGATAAAACTGGGATCTGGCACAAGATAGATGGGAAGAAAATTTTTTTTTTTAGGTTTCCTTTTTCTGTTTCTCTTTCTTTTTAGGGCATCTTCTAACCTAAGACTCCCCAACAAACACAGCTTTTCCAGTTGCAGCTGCAATGTTTTAACCTCTCCTATTTACCTCTCTATTGGTTGCCTGTTTTCTGCAAGAGCTGAAATTCTACCACTTGTTGTGTTATAGGAATTCTCTTCCCGTTCCCTTGAGGTTTTCCCCTTCATCAGAAATTAACTCTTCCCTGTTATACATCAACCTTCTCACAGCCAAGTGCTTGGCATCAGGTACCGTATTCCCATGACATCCTTACACAAAGCCAAGAGCATCAAGCTATCCCTGGTATCCCACACCACAATTCTGGTGTCACATTATTTGTGCTTCATAAGCTACTAAAAACCCAGCACATTTTTCCACAGAAACTTAGTCCTGCCAAATAGTTCTCAAAACTGACAAAGAAAAACTGGAGAATAAAACTCCTGGATAAATACACAGAAATTTTCTCATCCTTTTCTAAAAAGTAACTGGAAATGATGTGCAGCTTAACAGGGTAAAATCTGGGAACTGCCAGTGGCAAATGCCATGACAAGCCCTGCTTCCTGCTTTAGATCTGGCCAGTAGAAGAGTAAATGCTCTAGAAATTAGTCACCTCCAACTTTCACCATCAGCAAGAACCTTAACAAATACTGACCTACCTAAACAAAAAAACCATTTACAGAAACATAGGTATTTTTAATTAAAAACCAGAACAATATTGCTCAAACCTCTCTCCTTGACAGCCCATAGAAGAGCATTTCAAAGCCCAGGTGGCTGGCAGGTCTTTTGGGATTGCAGACCCCACTCACACCTGGTCAGACCCCTGCCCACGATGCCCCGCACACCTCTCCTTGGGCCCCTCCAAGCCCCCCAGCCCCACACCTCACTCCCAAGGTGGACTAGGAACTCAGCAACTTCCTTCTCCCAAACATACAGCCAGCAGCTGTACATGCCATGGCAGGCAGCTCTCTTCCATTTCATGCCCTGGCTTCAAAATCTTTTGTTTTCTCTACTGATTACCCTCCTCCTGCCCATCTGCTCATGGCTGATTTCAGCTCTATTTCTCCATTAACCCCCTGTGTTTAAAACACACAGATATCCCACACGTCCTGTTCACCACCACCACCCCTGTCTCCAGGAGAGCAGGCGGCCCCTGTCTTACTCCTCCAGTTTTAAGAAAGCTGCCTGTTCCATAGAGTTGGGGAGCAAAAATATAATTATAGAAAGGGTATTTAGGAAGAGCAGATTACCAAAATAGGAACAGTAGGAGAGATGAAAGAGGGGTTTTGCTGCCAACAGGGCAATGGCTGAGTGTCCGGAGGCAAAGCAGGGAGGGCACTCTGGCCTGACCAAGCTGTCTGGTTTTCGTTGCATGGTTGAAACCACCCACCACAAACTGCATTTTGGATGCAGAACTCTCCCCTGTACGTAGCTGGCCAGTGGCACACCCAGCCCCTCCACCACCTCAAAGCAGCTGAGGCAGTTTCAGCTATAATCCACATGAACCCTGAAAGACCAACTCCAGCATCATAAGTGGCATTTTCCAGTCCCTTTAATGGCCTGAGCAAGTGACCATCTCTGCTCCTGAGAGGCTGGACTCATCACTGCTGGGAGGCTGGGCTGGGCAGAGCTGTTTGTCCAGCAGAGATCCAACCTGATCCAACCTCAGGTCTGTGTGGCAGCGGATATGAAACCAGCACCTCAGCAGCAGTTTCTGAGATAGCAGAAACTGGATTGTCCCAAATGCCCAGCAGAGGGTTTCAGGCCACCCAAGCTAAGCACCCTGGGTGAAATCTGAGATCTATGCTCTATAAGGCACAAGAGCAGAGGCTAAATATGGAGTATTTCAACTTCCAAGGCTACAGTTTTTCACATAGAATTAAAGCATTTACTAGCCTGTGTACATTGATGGGTGGCAAATTGCAACAAGAATAATGGGACAGCAAGGAAAGAAAAGGCAAATTAAAAAAATAAAGCAGATTCTGCTGGCATGAAATTCTTGTCACGCCTAGATTAGCCTGTACTCCATTTATCATTCACTCTGGGTTCTGGTTTTGTTTCCCTTAATTCTAGGGAGGTCTTTTGAGAAACATGGCAGTTATTCCCTCTCTAGAAAAGAAAAACTTCATCTGCACTGCATATTTTTGAGATTAACAATCCAAGGTCAAGCTCTTGAAAGGAACTGTAGTGGTGAAATGTTTTTCTAAACCAGTGAAGGAGGAATTTCATCTTGTCTTAGGATATTTGTTTTTAACCTAGGTAGGTTCCGGGGCTTTTTTTGGCTTCTTAAACAACATCAACCAATTAGGACTCCAAGGCTGATAAAATAAACACCCTTCAGGTTAATGCTGATTCCCAAAATGACAAAGATCATTCACTACAAAGGAAAAAAAATTGACCTCAGGATGGACCCAAAAGGTGCATAAATATTGTTCTATTTTTATTCTGTCAAAAAGACAAAAGAAAGCCGAAGCCAGCAGTGCCTAAAAATAGTACACGATACCTTAGCAAAGCTATCAAGAAAGGACTGAATTAGTGAAAGAAATCCTGCTTGGCCAAAATATATTTTCATTTGGGCAGAAATCAGTAGAGGACCCTCACAAACCTCCTTGTCGTGGGAGGCAATTAAGGCTGGCTGGAATAACCTCTTCTGGCTCCACCAGTGTGTGTGGATGAGGACATTTACACAGATGGTTTTGCCAATCAGAGCATTAAAGGAACACTCAGCCCGAGTGTGCTCCCACACACCAGGTGAGTGGAATGGAGGAGATGATGGTCCAGCTACAACAGCCTGTTTGCTTTGAGGAAAGCAAGGTCTAGCAAAAGTGGAAAGGAAGAAGGGAGGGGGAAAAAAAAAAGAAAAGAAACCCAAGTATCTTTCAACTGACAAAAATTTCCTGGGAGATGCAGAGAAACCCATTTTTTCCTAATGCCAGCAAGTAGGTCAGAAGCAGACCCTCAAGACTCAAAATCCAGAAATCCATCTCAACCCTGTGGCTTGTATTTACTTTTGCAAAAGAAACTCGGCTGAACAAATTCCTTCAGAAACTGCTGATCTCTGCAAGCTCCAAGGACATGTAAAGAAACTTTAAAATGGAAGAGCCACAGAATAAGGGTGTTTGTTTTTAAAAACCTTTTCCCAGGCTGAAACCCTGAATTCAAGAGTGAGACTAATGTACACAGAGGTGTTTACAAGCCTTCCCAATGAGAATTTTATAAACGGAAGAGCTGAACTGTAGCCCTGAGAGTTCTAAGCATGTTACCACACTCTTTCCTGTCTCCAGAGGTGACCCATCTCTTACATGTCATTTCAGCCTCGTACACAAACGTTAATTTGGGACCGATGACTCATGATTCCTGTTTTCCAGAACATTCAAACCAATACTGCAAGGAAACCTGATGTGTTTTTTTGTCCCCCATAGGCTGAGTGGCTGGGTAAGAACAGGAAAGGCAGGAAGAAGTAAAAATTGAGCAAAAAATGGATAAACAGTTCTGTTAACCTTTCCTGAGCCTTCACAAGTGATGTGCTGCAGAGGGTGCCCCCTTCACGGGTCATGGGGTGTGCAAAGGCTTTGCATCAAAAGGCCAAGGGCTCGTTGAAAATGCAAATGACACCTGGTGGATCTGGAGCAAACTGAGGACAAACAGATCCAAACATGCAAACTCCAACATCCCAGATGCACCATCACACTCTCAGCCCCTTCCAGGAGCTGCACCACGCTGCCTGGCTGCCGTGGGCTCAGGAGAAGAATATTGGAAGTTTTTATTAGTTCCAAAAAACAAGTACATAAAACTGCCTTGCTCCACCAGCACTGAAACTTTACATATGGGGGAAGAAAAAGGAGAAAACAACGGCAAAAGGCAGCTGATCACTTAAATAGGCTGGGAGCACAGCAGTGTGGTTATCTCCAGAAGAACAAAAGCTCTCCCAGTGAGTCCCAGCCTCCAGAACAGTCCCAAGGAGCACGTTGCTGCAGCAGAAGCAAGAACCTGCTGCAGATACAAAAAACTCCTGACAGCTCCCAAAGCTGCCATTTGCAGGAGGCCAGTCTTGGCTTCAGCATTGTCTGCGCATCGCTGCCGAGGCTGAAAGGTTTTTAAACACTCTCATGACTTAAAACAGTGCAGAAGCAACAGGGCCCTGCAGGTGGATACGCATCCAACAGGCCCATGCAGGTGCCTGGGTGTGCAGCCTGAGTCCATCTATGCCACAATCCTCTTAAAGAATAATATGAAAATGCAGATCATGCAAGATAAGGTAAAGTGGGACCTCATTACACCACAGTTGGTAGGAACACTGAGGGCCACCTTTCCAATGCCCTGGGGATTTCACAGCTCTGTGTCCTGCTCCTGCAGGTGTAACCTTGGTGAATTAATTCCAAAGGATGTATCTGCCATCCCTCAGAAAACAGATTAAGTGATAAAATTATCTACTACCAGCTCACATAAAGCTACAGCCAGCCTCCACTGCTGGCAGAGAAGAAAGCATGCAAACGTTCAAGGCACCTTCAAGGACCTCTCATCAGCTGTTTTTCCTTTCTGAGGAGAGTCAGCTTTTCTGAAGACATTGCAGAGGCTGTAATTCCAACCAAAAGTGACATTACTTCATTTCCTTTGGAAAACAACAGCTCTGCCAGCTCCTCCTTCCCTTGTCTTGCACTCTCGTGAGCAAAGTGCTCGGATCTCCAGGAAAGGGGTAAGGTCAGAATCAAACGCCTAAATTGCTCCCAGATTAGCAGCCCAGAGGGAGTACTTTCAACAGAAAGCATTTACAATATTCTTGGTATTAAATGCTTTTGGCCAAGATGAAATTTGTTAAAGTTGCACTTATGTTTCTTCAAAGCTCTGAAGTAATTTCTTTCCCTAAAGCTGCCTCCATAGGCTGAATCTGTGGGAAAATGGAGATTTCACACACAGAAACCAGCACAGCTAAATAATAAACTCAGGCAATTGCTCAGATGTTGAAGCCTGATCTACCATTCTCCACAGAAGCAAAGCACCCAAAGAGTGCAAATTGCTGCCCCTAAACTGATGTGTCACCTTAATTTCATGAGATTAATCCCATATCAGTCAAATCCTTTTCTAAAAACAAATAGAAAAACTGAATGTACAATCAAGCAAACATCTAAAAAACCCTTGACTACAATTTGGCTGGACAAGAGCTTTATGAGGAGCAGCTGGTTTATGCCCAACATTTCTGAATTATTTTATTAGGATCCGAGAGTTCTTAGACAAGGTTGACAGAACCCCATTAAATCACTGAATATTTACCTATCCCATTTATTACATTTTGCCCTTCCCCCTCTTCCCAGCACAAAGCAATATTTTCTTGTTTCTTTTTTGTGCTTTTTATTTCCCAACTTCCCTGATCCTTCACACAATATTGGATGGAGATCACCTCATCTATTAAAATGCCACTGGTACCAACCCTGTAGGTGATGACTTCAGAGAGGAAATAACATTGCTGCTCTTTTTTTTCTCCCCCTCCCTCAACAGCTTCACATTTTCTCACAAGGAAAAGGGCACTGTGCTCTCAGACTGGAACTGATAAAAACCACTATGGAGCAGAGAAAGGCCTAAAGGCTGAATGAACCAATTCTAACCCCTGCAGAAAAATACTGTTTTCTAAAACCAAGAACAGTACAGTACCTGGGGAAGATCCTGGATGAAGGAAAAAAAATCACAGTTCTTGGTTTGCCTTTTTTTTTGGTGCCAGCTGGAATTCAACACACTTTCATCCACCAAGTTTTTTTAATCTAATGCAACAAAAAGCTTCAGAGAAAACACAATCAAAAAGCATGTTTAAATCTCAGAAAAGCCTGGCTTGACAATGCTTCCAATCTTTATAAATGAAATAAGAGCCATCAAGTCTTGGACAACTGCTGATAGGGAAGCGTGGGAGAATTCAGGACATCCATGGGCTGCCTGATAGTCCTTGGCTGAAAACACTCAGAAATATTCCCAGTGCAGTGATTTCATGCAGAAGCACAGCAGTATGATGACTGATGGTCACATAAAACCCATAAAGACAAAGATATTTTAAATATTTCAGATTACTATTTTTAAACAGTTCAGCAGAATTTCCCACCCAGGAACACATCTGCCCCAGCACTCCTACAGTCCCTAATTATGTCTTTTTGGCTAGGTGGAAACCATGGCCTGGGACAAGTGAACACAGCTGGATAACAATCATAGAATCACAAAAAAGGCCTGGGCTGGAACAGATCTGAAAGATTATTTGGTTCCAACAAGTGACCAAACAGGTCTTGGTATTACAGCAGCACCCAGGATAGAGCTGTGAACAGCTCCAGAAACAGTGGGGAGATAAAGGAGGAATCCCTTTTTTATATATCCCTTCTCTTTTACAAACCTTTGATGCTCTGATGTTTCATGCTAAGCATCACTGCTGGCAGGGAGAGCATCCTGGCTGGAGCAGAGAAGGCACAAGACACAGGGTAGAGCAGTGACAGCAATTCCTCCTGATGTGCTTCAGAAAAACCTTCTTCTTCCCAAATCCAAACTTAATATTGATTTATATCCTGAAGCATGAGGACATATCCCATACAATATTCTTACTTTCAAAGGGCTGGGTTTTGTTTTGGATGGATTTTTGCCTTAATCTCAGTTGCTCCAACAGTTCATGTATATTTAATTACTGGCATCATCTCAGACATTGAATTTTGGCCCTCAGTACTACCCCGTGGCAAGGAGCTCTGTGAATTAACAAGGGGGAAACCATCCCCGGTTTCCTTTGGAGTGCAATGTTAAAGCTGCATAGCTAAATTCCCAGAGGCCAGGAAATGAAAACATTAAATATTTTAATAACATCACTAAAGAAGTCATGTTTTACATATATGTCATTCCAATGAAATATTTTTCCTGTTTAATCATTTAGTGTTGATGCAGCTCATGCTGGCGTTAAAGGTTCACACACAAAAAAAGAGAAAGGAAGGATCTCACATGGGAATCCCATCCAGGATATAATATAACCAGGAAACCACTACTGCAGACACTCAAATTTCACATTTTCTAATTTTGTTGATTCTAACTAGACACACATAATGGCACAGTAAGTATATAAATTACCTGGAATACATAACACTGCATTTATACATAATAAATGAACTGTTGCAGAGGAAATGCCAAGGAATTATAACTACATTTTTATTCAGTTTTATTCTTTAATAGAAAAAAATCAAAGGCCATGTAACTGCAGCAAAATGATAAACAGAACCACTTTCTGTAAGAAGTTTCTTCCCACAGATCTTTCCTTAAATCTTGACAATTAAGACATCTCCAAAAGGTTGGGGACTGCAAACCAACAGGTTCATCTCTCCCAAAACTGTCACACAAAACATTCAACTTTCCCACTGAGATGCAGCAAAGTCCTGGGCATCCTTAGCTGAAGTTGCCAGATGAGCAGGACCATTACTATGCAGTGCTAAAAGAAGTGAAGGGTGAAAGGAAATTTCCCATTTAAGAGCTGTCACACAAAATGAAACAACCCTCTTCAATTTAATTTAATTCAAAAGGAGCTCTCCCGACACAAGGCAAGGACAGATGCAGAATGGCTGAGATTGTCTGGCAGGAGCAGACAGTTAGTCCAAAGCTGTGAGAGTTTATTACAAACATGTTCAACTCAGAAGAAGATCTCTCAAGAGTGACACAGATGCCCGGGCAACAATCAAGCAGATGCTGGTGTGATGGTCTTACATTTCTGTGTCTTTTTAGGAGAGGGATGGGCTAGAGGGCAATGAACGTGGAAGGGAGTTGCAGCACCTCAGAAAAAGGTGAGAACAAGACTCACCTCCCAGCATTTTTGCCCAGACCACCAGACACACAGAGACATTTCATCCTCTGCACCCTCTTGCTGCAGACATGTCCATTTTTTACATTTTTGCATTAGTCTATAGAAAAACTGCTCCAATTTTCCAACAAGCACTTTGCAGCTGCTCCCAAAGCACCCACAGCAGAGCCTTGTCTCGACAGAAGGTGGGCTTGATCTGTTTGGTAAAGTCTTCTTGCCTGAGCCAAGCATTCGTGAAAAAAGCAAGGTTTGGAGTGACTGGCATTACTGGGGCCTCCTTGCACAAAAACTGTTTGTATTTTACATTTACTTGACAGTAAAATACCCAGTATTGTTGAGTTTCTGCCAGACCACTGGAACAGAGCACTGTGCTGGAGCAAAAGCTACCCTGAACATGCAGCTGAGATGAGGTTCCTATGTCATGTAGCACCACAGTTCTTCTTCCACCCATTCCTCCCAGTGAGACTTTGAAAGCAACTGGAATTTAAACGATGCTTCCAAATTTTTTTTTTTTTTTGAAGAAAGAAGAAATAAAACCTCTAAAAGGG
>VYZQ01061075.1:0-16554 GCA_013400655.1 Mystacornis crossleyi
GATCTGGATCCGGCTACAAAATCAGCAGGGAGATGACAATTTTCCCTGATTTTTCAAAGCAGAACCAGGTGAGGGAAGTAGAGGCAGAGAAGGGGGTGAGGTGACTGGACTGAGCTCACCTTGCAAATTGGTGACAGAGCCTAGAGACACTCTCAGCATGGCCAACACCCCCAAATCCTAAATCCCCTTTTTCCCCCCTTTTTGCTCACCTTCCCCCTCCATCCCTTTTTTTCCCCCCACCCTGACTGCCAACCCCGCTGCAACCCACGGCAGGGAGGGCAGGATCAGGCCCTCCCTCCTGTCTCTCCAGAGGAGGGAATGAGACAAGCTGCTGAGTGGTTTCCTGCCCAGCACTGCCAATGGGAGCTGCTTGGGGTGCCGGGAGCAGGGGAGGATGTATCCGGAGCTGAGTGTTTCCTGGCAGATAAGGCCAACCCCTCCTGCCGGATGTTATGAGTCCAGGTCCTACCTCCACGTTTCAAGAGAAGGGGCCGAGGAAAGGCTTGGATGTTTATGTCAAGGAAAAATAACTTCTCCCTCTGTGTACAATCCTGTGGCTCCCCCAGGGCTACGTGCAGCAGGGTAAATGCTGGGAATGGGAAAACAGGGGTGAGGAGGGTGATGGGGGACAAGGAGGGGCTGTCGGCAGGCTGGGGTCTCTCCCTGCTCGCTGGGGCTGCATGGGAAGGTGAAAAGGCAAAGGCAGGATGGATCTGGGGAGAAGAGCCTGAGGGTGGATAATGCTGGCTCAGCACTGTGGGATCAGGCTCGGCATCAATCCATGGTCACCTTGGCCAAAACCCCTGGTGCCCACCTGGAGCAGATCCAGCCCCCAGTTAGGATTTCTCCTCATCCTTCAGATGAGCCCCTTCAAGGCCAGAGCCAAGGCCAACCATGGCAACCCCCGCGGCTGGAGATCCACAGTTATCCTGCCCACCTCTGTCTTCCAGGGAATCCGAGATGCTGCCAGAGGGAGGATGGTGGCAGAGTTGGGTCTGGTGGCCTGGCTGGCTGGGGAGGAGGGGGAGGTTGTGCAGTGAGTATGGAGGGAATGAGGAAAACACGGATTTTCTCCATATTTTTTGCAATAAATAAATAGAATCCAGTGCTGGCCAGTCTCCTCCTTGGACTGTAGCCGTGCTCTCCTAACACTCTTCTGGGAGCATCCCCAAGGCTCAGGCCGGAACCTGTGCACTGCCTGAGGGTTGGTGCATGTCCAGGGCCACCTCTGGATGATGGGAGAACATGGAGAGACCTGCACTAGACTTAGACTGGTCAAGAAATTAGGACAGAGAAGACCCCCAGAACTCAAGTGTTACCATTCCTGCTGAAATTACCGCAGAGCCCAGCACAGCCGTGCCCAGGCCACAAGTCCTGCCCCAGCCCCAGGATAGGGCCACCTGGTTTGGATGTGCCCAGACACTGAAGAGCTTTTGATGGAGAGTTTTGTCTTTGGCATCAATAGGGAGAAGTCTGAAACCAGAGAAAATCTGGCAATCTCCTGTGCAGGGTGATTAAGGAGAGCTGAGCTGCCTCCCAGTCCCATTTCAATCCAGAAAAGGCTGTTGGAGGTCCCATTCCTCACCCAGTGGGTCCAAGAGAGGACTGGAAGATGACCTGAGAAGAAATGAGAGAGGGAAAAGCCCTGTTCTTTCTCCTCCACCGAGACCAAGGAGCCCATGAAGGTTCTCACCGACAGCTGAAGGGCATCCAGGGAGCACTGCTGCATTTAGGGAGAATTTTGGGATAAGAAACCTCGTGCTGCTGCCCTGACCTGTGCCCTCCTCCAGTGTCTCCCACCCCTCTTCCCTCAGCACCCGGAATTCCCCGATGTTCCACCGAGCCAGGACACCGCACCCCGCCTCGGCCAGCCCGAGATGTTGTTCTTTCCCTTTGATTTCCAGGAGCTCCCACTTGGCCCCCAGAGCTCGGCAGCAAACAAAACATCAGAAGCCCAGGCTTGGCGGTGCAGGAAGGAAACCGGCTCATGCGGGGCTGAGTCACGATCCCGCTGCTCCCTGCCGGCATCCCAGGGAGTGGGATCGGGTATCAAGGGATGCCAGGTCCCACCGACCCCTGACCAGCTGGGGCACCAAAAATCCTTGTCCACCACGCCCACCACTACCATTGCATTTTATTGGTTTTGATAAACAAAACACGGCTTGTGGGCTTTTTTCCTTGAAGTTTGAGTGGGAAAGGCTGGATTTGCTTCCCTGGTGAGGGAAGAGTCTCCACGCTGCCCGTTTGGGCCTCGGCCAAAATTCAGGGAGGATGCCAAAACCCTGAGGTTTAAAAGAGGCTCCTCAGCACCCCTGACCTGGCACCAGCTGTTTGACTTTCTCCTCTGAGGGCAGACTTGTGGTCTTGAGCATCACACAGTTGTGATTGTCACCACTCAGATACATTCCCAACTCTCCCCCTCATATTTACTGGAGAAAAAAAATANGAGGACATAGGACATATGGCTTGGAGAAAGCAGCATCCCTTGGTCTCCTATTCCACAGCTCCCAGCACAGTCTGGTGGAACTCTCAGCAGAGACCGTGTCCCATGTGTCCTTTTAGGGTGGATATTGGGAAAAGGTTCTTCCCCCAGAGGGTTCTCGGGCACTGAACAGCTCCTCAAGGAATGGGCACGGCCCCAAGGCTGCCAGAGCTCCAGAAGCGTTTGGACAACGCTCTCAGGGATGCACAGGGTGGGATTGTTGGGGTGTCTGTGCAGGGCCAGGAGTTGGACTCATGATCGTTGTGTGTCCCTTCCAAATTAAGATATTCCATGATTCCACAATTCCATGATTCTGATCCTCTTCAGCACTGGCCTGGGCGAAGTGACAGCCTCCAACTGTGCCTCGATAACCTGGTGGTTCCAGAGGCTCCAACGACCCTCATGGATGCACCTATGCAGGACAATGAAGGGATCATCTCTGAACCCAACTGCTCCATCCTCTCAGCCTCCCAAAAGGAGATGACAGCACCCAAACAGCCTCCTGGGAATGACCCCTGGCTTTTCCTCACCTTGAACCTTACCTGGGCAGTGGTTGCATCCCTGGCATTTGATCTGGGTCAAAATCGCCCCAAACAACTGGAAGGTCCCTGGGAAGCCTCTGACCCTGGTCCTATTCTTTGACGGGCAGTTCTGGAGTGTGGATTTGTCTGCTGGGCTGTTACCACCATAGAAAACATTCCCACTTCCCTCCCCAGTGCACAGGAAGATGGAAGATGTTGCAGTTGCAGAACCAAGTGCTCCAGGATTAGGAAACACCAGGCTGGAGCGCGCTTGTGCCACCTCCCTGTTCCTTCCAGGTGCCAGGCATTGCAGGAGAGCTGGAGTTGCAGGAGTTCCCAGGATGTGACAGTGCATTGGAAGGCACTGATCTCGTGGTTACAGGATCACAATGAATTTTTGCCCTCTCTTGGACCACTCTCAGCTCAGGGAGGTTTGGGAGCATCCACTCAACATTTAAGCTGTAACAAGGCCTGCCAGGTCCCTTCCCAGTGACTGCACTGGACAAGCCTGATCAGTTATTAAAGGTGGGATTTAATTCCCAGGCGTGCCCAGCTGTCTGCACTCTGATCCCAGGGCAGCAGAGCTTGAACACCACAGCAGAGGCGGTGTTCAACTGGCTGAACCTGGAGCCCAGCAGGAGAAGATCCTGGATTCATTCCTTCTTCACAAAATTCCCAGTTCTGGGACTTGTTTTCTGTTTGCTCTATGTGCCCTGATGGAAAATCAGGGGATTTGTGTGGGGCGTCTGCCTGATGTTTGTCCTACCAATACCTTCTCTCCCAACACGTGGGACTCACCCTCCTGGATGCCCAGAGCGGGTTATTGGGGATTATCCCTTACAAAAAGGCATCTTTTCCATAAGGAATCTACCTCGGTGAGTCCAGAGGGTCCCAATTCCTTTGGGACCCCATAAGCCAAAAGTGTGGGTGAAAGTCAGATCCAGCCTAGTGCAGTTTTCATCTCAGTTGTTGGAACATGGTGCTAATAATGCCAAGGTTGTGGGTTTGACCCCTGTGTGGGCCATTCACTTAACACTGGACTTGATGATCCCTGTGGATCCCTTCCAGCTCAGAATATTCCATGATTCTGTGATTCTCACTGAAATGCTGACGTTCTAAGGGACTTCTGGACAACCATATGGGATCTGTGACAGATCATTTCCTAGATGGAGGCCTTGCTTTGAGGCAGAAGGAGGTGGGGACTCTCCTGAGGTTGACTGTCCCTCTCCAAACCAGCATGGCATTCCAAAACTCCTTTTCCTAGTGGCCTGGAGGCCCTTCACTTGAAACAGAACCCACATCTCCACTAGCAACAAACAGGTTGGATATCTCCCATGCCAGAGCTCCCTCTAAGCCAGGCTCCTGCCTGCTCCAGGAAAAAAAGAGAAGGAAACCCACAACTCAGCACCCCCCAACCCCACCCTGCCTGTCTTCCATCCCCCAACCTCCTGAGAAGTCCCAAAAGCCACTCTGAGGGAATTTCTCCAAGGTACGGGACTCCCATGTAAAGGAACTGCTGTACTAAATGATCCATCAGAGCTTCCTGGTTGCTCTTCCCTGCTGCTTTCCCGGGTTCAAAAGGTGATTTAGGATGACATGCTCTGCTCTACATGAATTTGCCAGCTATTGCCAGCTCTTGCCAGCAGCGTGACGAGACGCCCCTTCATTGTACATTAATTCCAGCAGGCGTACGGCCCAGCAATCAAAGTGCCTCATTAAACTTTAATTAAATTTCCCAAGTGATTTGCTCCCGGGCGGAGAACCTGCAATGCAAGCCCAAGCAGGTCTCTCTGTGTGTGTATGCGTGTGTGTGTGTCTGGGCTTTTGGGGTGTCTTTTTTTTTCCCAAAGTGATATCAACACTTCATGGCTGGGGTATGAAATAAAGCCCGAGGTGGAAATGTAGTCCAGAGGTGGAAATCCAGAGCTGGAAATCCAGAGCTGGAAATCCAGTCCAGACTGTAGGAAGAAGAGCCAAACTGAACAGACTTTCTGCTCCTGTCACTCCTGCTGAGTGCTGTTCTCCTGGAAAAAGATTCTCCAGAGCCTTCTCTTCTCCAGGGTGAACAATTTTAACTCTCTCTGCTGTTCTCCTGGAAGACCAGGGACATTTTGCACTACAGTCCCTTTGTAGGACACAGCCAGGAGATAGAGAGGTCAGGAATTAGAAATCACCCTCAGATCAGTTTTCACAATCACAGCACGGCAGAAAACCAGAGGAACAAAGGAATTCCAAACTTGGAATGGATGGCAAACAAAACTTGATCTCTTTCTATCAGTGACAAGTCTTAGAATCAGAGGGATTAGGGCTGGAAGGGACCTTAGGGATCACTCCATTCCAACAGCCTGCCGTGGGCAGGGACAGCTTCCACTGGATCAGGTTGCTCCAACCCCATCCAACCCGGCCTTGGACACTTCCAGGGGTGGGGTAGCCACAGCTTCTCACGTGAACCTGTGCCAGGGTCTCTGCCTTAATGACCAGTTGGCCTGGTCAAGTCAAACTCTCTCCAGAGCAAGGTGCCTGCATCTGAACGACCACCAGGAATGGTCCTTGTGCCACGCTGACTCCCGATCCATGGCTGGGATCATTTGGGCTCACTCCAGCAGACTCAAACCCAAGCCAGGAGTGCAAATGAGCGACGTCCAGTCCATATTGAGACATATCCAGGTTGTCTCTGTTACTTCCTGCAAGCTGCAAGTTAATCTCCAGATCCAAATTCCCTGAAGACTCCAGAAGGAGCCAAAACCGAGGCCTTGTTTGGGGGACTGCACAAAACCGACCTGGCGTGGACTCCACGGGGCCCTGCGCCGTGATCCTGCACGAGGTGAAATTTCCCTGTGTTTTTGCTTGGGCTGGAGTGGATGGATAGCAAACAAAAGTGAATTCTGGAGCACTTATTCACATCGAAATAGGCATGAGCACAAAAACTAGTCACCCCCTTGAAACTTCAAGTGAGGTGGGGATTTCCATGTATTGCCTGTGCTTCCAGATCTGCAGATAAGGTTACAGCTGGTCAAACATTTTCCATTGATGATTTCCTTGCAGAAAACATCCTTCTAAAGAAAAAAAAAATCCAGTAACTTAAAGAAAACTCGGAGTTCAGCTTTGTTTCCCTTAAGCGTGCTTACAAAGAAAGTGTATTTTATGTAACTTTTCAAATTTTTCTCATTGAAAAGAAAAATAAAAGTGATGAGTGACCCTTTCTACCTTGATATTAGCTATATTCAGGTGAATAACTGTGAGTAAAAAGAACAGATTTTTCAATAAAATTGACAGATCACTATTCTCAATTAAACAAACATAAAACTGAAGTAGAGAAGACAATTTTCCCTCTCAAAAAAAAAAAAGATTTTACTAAGAAATTTTTTTTTCAGAAAGGCAAATTTTGTTTTTGTTGAGGAAAGAATGAAGAGAACCTAAACTGGGAGAACAATTGGGATTGTCCAGTTGTTTCTTGCTGATTTTGCCTGTCCCTTCAGTCAGACTGGATAAAGACATTTATAGAATTAGGGAATATTCCTAAAAAATACGTTTGGAGGCTGAAGGGAAACAGGGATCTGCTTCCTAACTCTGCAGCCTGCATTATGTTAATGGAAGAGAATAATTAGGAATGGAACCAGAGCTCTGCATTTACATGATTTTGCTCCTGCCACTGAATCATTCCACACCCTTTGCCAGGTCCCTTAACCCCAGTGAGCTCTGTCTAACCTGTCAGCAGTACTGGGATGATAATTCCTCTCTTAAGGGACCCGGGAACATCCATTATTCCCTGCAAAAGCCTAAAGTGAACATACGCTGGTGTTGCTTTCCTCCAAGGTGACACGAACGAGCTGAGAGAGCTCGGTGTCTTTAGGGAGAGATGTCTGCAGGACTCGGCTGAGCCCTGGGAGATGAGGCTGTTAGCATGGAAACATTTGTCTGGGAAGGAAGATCCATGGCAAAACCTGGCAAAAGCCCAGCCCAGCCCACTGGGGAAGTGTTGGATAAACTGATGTGGTGATTAAGCCCAGCGTTCCCTCAATGCCTCTTTGGTGGGAAATATCTGAGACAGCTTAATTACAGGAGGATGGAGGAGCCTGATGCCCACTGATTTCACTCGGAGGTTCATTCCTGGACTTTCTTCGAGCTGGATGTCCAAAAATGAGTCATGTCCCGGGAATGGGGTTAGGGGGTGAGACCAGGAATTGACTGGGTACGCCTCATCCTGCCTAGGCATGAAAAATCTTTCAGGGATCCTGTGGGATGAAGAGGAACAGGTTATTGTTGTGCAAAGTGCCTGGCTACCACTCTCCAACCTTTTGCAATTATAGGTGCATGAGTAAAAGTGGAGTCTGCATCCTTTGTGCAATTATACAGGAAAAAACTTGCAGGGTTGAAGTCCCCAAATCCTGCAGCTTTGAACGCATCTCCCAGCAGACACGGAGCAGTATTATCTCTGGGGAACTGAAGGCCAGAGATCCAACCCCTGCTTCGGATTTGTGCACAGTGTTGGTGAATTCCCTTGTAGTGAACACGGCAGGATAAACCTCAGCATCTGTCTGAGGATCATGATCTTGGAGGTTTTTTCCAACCTTAAGGATTCTATGGATTCTTTGAGCACAGAATTAAATGTAAGGTGCTCTTTATCCCACCCAAACTCAGGAGCTCAGAGTTTTATCTCCATTAGTTGTCTAAATATTTCAGGAGAAGGCATCCCTGCTCATGGTCTTTATGGTTTCTTCCAACCCAGACCCTTCTATGACTCTATGATTTTACTATGACTATTCCCTNGCAGTATTATCTCTGGGGAACTGAAGGCCAGAGATCCAACCCCTGCTTCGGATTTGTGCACAGTGTTGGTGAATTCCCTTGTAGTGAACACGGCAGGATAAACCTCAGCATCTGTCTGAGGATCATGATCTTGGAGGTTTTTTCCAACCTTAAGGATTCTATGGATTCTTTGAGCACAGAATTAAATGTAAGGTGCTCTTTATCCCACCCAAACTCAGGAGCTCAGAGTTTTATCTCCATTAGTTGTCTAAATATTTCAGGAGAAGGCATCCCTGCTCATGGTCTTTATGGTTTCTTCCAACCCAGACCCTTCTATGANTTCTTTGCAGAAAGACAATCCAGATCAGGGAATGAACCAGAAATGTTCTATTTCCACCACTCAGTCATTTGCTTTTTCATCCAAGTTCATCTGCACGTCAGCTGCTGGAAGCTTGGAGAGTCTTGTGCTCCAGCTGACTTTGCTCCTCCAGTCTCCCACTGGAGATTTCCCTCAGTGGAGCAAAGCAGGAAGAGCCTTTGTGCTCTCTAAATATGAAATAATTTAGGCTGGCTTAAAATTCCCATGTAATCAAAGCCATGCACTGTGGGTACAGCTATTAACCTCAGGATTTCTGTTAAAAACCCTTCTAACCAGGGACAATTTCTAGGCTTGTAGAGGGAATATCTGAGAAAATGAGCCCTGCAACTCCCAGTTTTCAATGGTTCTGACCCTTCAGATCTTCTCTCACTCCCAGGACCCTACATCCCCCATTGCCCCCTCCACTGGTCCCTGTGTTTGTGGGGGATGTGTGGGAGCAAGAGCTGCCTCAGGATTTATTTTCAAGTATTAATACTTCTGCTACAGGAGAGGAAGTGCAGTACCAGAGGAGAGCCCAGAAGGCAGTTTCTGAAATATCCCCCCCGAAAAATGCACCTCCAGAAATTTGTCAGGAACTCACAAAGTCCTCAAGGCTGTGCTTTCCATCCTGGCTTCTTAAACTGAAGTGATTTTTTTTTTTTTTAATTGCCCTCTCGCCACCTCATCTCAAAAGGAAAGGAGTCATGGAAGTACATCGTGGCTCCTCTGCAGGACTTTGGACGGCCATTAGCATCTCATGCATTATTCAGTGAGCTGATTATGAATGAATCAGCATAGATCCCTCCCCTTGGAAAGCTGAGAAGAGCTGCAGCTCTGTCAGATTGCCCCATGGCTCTTCCTGACCCAGCTGGCTGCAAAGGGAGATGTAATTTCTTAGTGACGTTTAATTAAAATTTAATTAATTTGTGAAGAAGCAGTGGATGTCCTGAAAAGATTTTTATTTCAAAGGGAATTCTTGAAAATTGCTGCCCTGATCCTGTGTAGTGCTGGGAAANTGATCTTGGAGGTTTTTTCCAACCTTAAGGATTCTATGGATTCTTTGAGCACAGAATTAAATGTAAGGTGCTCTTTATCCCACCCAAACTCAGGAGCTCAGAGTTTTATCTCCATTAGTTGTCTAAATATTTCAGGAGAAGGCATCCCTGCTCATGGTCTTTATGGTTTCTTCCAACCCAGACCCTTCTATGACTCTATGATTTTACTATGACTATTCCCTTCCCAAATAATCACAGTATTAAAGATTTTAGGATGGTACACCTACATTGCCTGTTGGGAATCACCCTAGGCAGGGCAAACTCCCAAAATCTTCACAGGAATCCCCTGGGTTGGCCCTGGATTGTCCAAAAAACCCCATTCCAATGCCTTTTCTCTGTATCAGAGGGGACAACGGTGCTCCAGCAATGGTGCCTTGCGACTTCCCAATTTACTGGAAGAAGAATAACCAAAAAATCCAGGACTCAGATAATTTAATTTGCCTCTAATCCAAGAGGAGGGCTGAGGACCTCCAGACACGGTCAGGGCATTTTTACAGCTATTTTAAAATAAGACAACCTGTCCTTTTCAAAAGCAACCTTTGTTCTTACTCCGTTCTTCAGTTTCACTCTCCAGAAGGTGTAAAAGGAAGCAAGAGCTCGGATTTCCCCAGCTCCAGGGTGTTTCCTGCACTTCAGTGAATCCCAACAACACATGAAGAGCCTGGCAGCCTGTGCCAGGGCTGACAACTCTCTCAGGGAACACACTTTTCCTAATATCCAATCTAAACCTCCTTTCTTCCCAGTATCCCATCTAACCCTGCCCTCTGGCAGTGGGAAGCCATTCCCTGTGTCCTGTCCCTCCATCCCTGTCCCAAGTCCCTCTCCAGCTCTCCTGGAGCCCCTTTAGGCCCTGGCAGGGGCTCTGAGGTCTCCCTGGATCTTTCCCTTCTCCAGGTGAACACCCCCAGCTCTCCCAGCCTGGCTCCAGAGCAGAGGGGCTCCAGCCCTTGGAGCAGCTCCGTGGCCTCCTCTGGGTTCACTCCAACAGGTCCATGTCTTGCCTGTGCTGAGGGTCCCAGAGCNAGTGATTTTTATTTTTTTTAATTGCCATCTCGCCACCTCATCTCAAAAGGAAAGGAGTCATGGAAGTACATCGTGGCTCCTCTGCAGGACTTTGGACGGCCATTAGCATCTCATGCATTATTCAGTGAGCTGATTATGAATGAATCAGCATAGATCCCTCCCCTTGGAAAGCTGAGAAGAGCTGCAGCTCTGTCAGATTGCCCCATGGCTCTTCCTGACCCAGCTGGCTGCAAAGGGAGATGTAATTTCTTAGTGACGTTTAATTAAAATTTAATTAATTTGTGAAGAAGCAGTGGATGTCCTGAAAAGATTTTTATTTCAAAGGGAATTCTTGAAAATTGCTGCCCTGATCCTGTGTAGTGCTGGGAAAGTACTGAATGGACACTTTTTTGTAAGGATTCGGAGATCGGTGGGGCAAGAAGCACCTGGAGGAGGGTTGGGAGTGGGATGTTTGATCCATGACTGAAATTGTGTTATTTGCAAAATAAATAAGGGATGAATGGCTATTAAGCATCCTCTGATTAGGGACATCAGCAAGAAGCAAAGATCCCCTTCAAGTTATAAAGACTGGGATAAATTCCTCCTAAACCCAGCAATCCAGGAGCAATTACCACAGTGAAGTCCAGCTGCTTTTCCCTTTTCCTCTTTCCTCCTTCTCAAAATTCACCCGTGACAATTTCCTCCGCCTGAGAGCTGATCCCGTATCGAATGTGCTGAACAGATAAAATCTGCAGCAGCAACGAGTTGTCTGTGGGATTAATTTGTCTCTGGAACCAACATTATGCAAACAGGACCCACCCTAATTTGTGTGAACAGGCTGCCTGTGTTATCTTATGATTAAACAGCTTTGTAAGCATCAAAATATCTCATCTGGCTTCCGTGAGCAGGGTCTGATCCAGGACAGGCTGCTACATTCCCTTCAGCTCTGCTCTGCACCTCCAGCATGATCCTTAGGGCTTAGAGGGTCCCAGCACTTTTTAGGGACAGGAACCAACTCTGTGTTGAGTTATAAATTAGTGGCATCTTAATTTTATTTCAGAGGTGCCCTAAAAGCCCCAGTGGGCAAAGATTTAATCCAGCATCAGCACAACCCCCTGTTATCTCTTTTTAGCCATGCCATGGACATGGACCACCTCCCAAAGGCGGCTGAGGTGGGAAGAAAACCAGGATATTGTGCAGAATTCCATGGTGCTATAGCACCATTCCCTCTTTTCTCTCCGTTCAGTGCAGGAGACGTTTTCTCACCCAACTGGTTTGTGGAAATCTTTTGAATCGATTGATTGAGCTTCACTGGCTCCTCTCATCCCTTGGTCCCTTTTCATTTTCCACGGAGGCACAAAGGGAAAAGGGATCATCCTCACATTTCTCTTAGCTGGGGTCTGATTCCAGCCTTACCTCCATCAATTCAAATAAGAAAAAAACTCAAAATACCAAGAGTATAGATGTGACAGAGGTCAAGAGGAGGAGAATCCTTTTTTACACCTTCTGGAGTGCAATAGGGTGTAATGGAACAACATCAGAATGTCATAGAGAGCTTTTCTCCTTTTTATGGGAGACTTTGGTAGATGTAGGACACATCCAGGATACGGGGCCTGGTTGGAGACTTCCCAGTTTTGAGCTTTTTCCCCACAAGGAGGGGATCAACAAATCTCTGGGGAGAGACAGANAGATGCTGGGGGGGTATCCTTGGAGAGAAAACACTGCTGAGTGTGAGCCCAAGCAATAAAACCTTGAACTTGCATCTAACTTTGAACGGGGTTTTGGATCAGAGACCTCCTGAGGTTCCTTGTGAACAGCTTTGCTCCATGATTCTGTGAGGAGCCTGGACAAGGCTCCAGCTGCAGCTGCCCTGCCCAGCCCTGGAGGTGAGGGAAGCTCTAAGGAAGCTCCCACCAGGCTCCACGGTCAGAGGTGATGTTCCCATCACCACAGAGAGCCGTGCTGGGGCACACGGGGCACACCCCGTGCTGTGAAGCTGCTCTGTTATCTCATAGGCAAACAAGGGAAGTGTTAACTCGGGATTATTTCTTGGCAGCGAGTGCAGGAGAGAAAGAATCAAACTGATGATGGTTTTAAATGGCCCTAACAATGCAGATACTTCAAAGCACTGAAGGACTGAGTGGGTTCAGTCTGAAGCCATTAACACAAGAAAACTGAGGCTCTTGCAGCAGGAAGCCCTCAGGATACTCTTATCTGTCTGTGCCTAAGATATTCTTATTCAACAAAGCCACAACCAACAGAGGCAACACAAAAAACCTTTATTGCAGTATCTATAAATCAAACAGTGCCTTTTCCATTCTCTGGGACTTCATCCACCTGATATGGCTTGGACATGTCCATCCTGTCAAGTTCAGGCTTCAAAACAGGGTGGACCTGTGCTGACTCCTGATCCACACCTGGGATTTGTTCCTGAGAGTGGTGCAAGGTCATGCTGAAACCCTGCCAGGGATTTGACACTGGGTTTGGAGGTAGCCTAAGTTCCCAGTGACTCAAGCCGGCATTCAGGTTATCCATGCACAGGCACAGACACACTTCAGGGCTAATTCATTCCTTAAGATTACCAGTGCATTCCCGATGACCCTCAGGGGACTCCACTACTGGAAGGGAGTAGAAAATGCTCCATTAAGAATCATCCCACCTCTCATTAAAGAGTAGGGGCTCAGCAGATCGAGACGGGGGCGTTAGAAGAGGAAAAGTGCAAAGGCAAGCCTTGTTCTCTGGGAAGAATCAATCTGCACTGGGATTTTCAGCAATGGGAAGCTTCTGTAAACTCCACCCAGTAGAGACAGTTTCTCGCCCCTGGCCGGACTGTGATGCCCAACACGAATATAATAATCAGAGTCAAGTGAGGGGTTGAACTCTGGATTTATTTTAATGGCGTAAAGCCACAGTAGCTCCTTCAACTTTAATCTGATCAGATCAATGCTACCGTGATGGAGAATCTGTATCCAGACCTGATGCCCAGGAACATTTATAAGTCCAAAGCAATATAAGATACAAGTAAAATCAGTAGCAATATTTTTTACTACCATAAGTAAAGTAAATATATTTTTAAATACCATAAGGCTGAAGTCTCAGGGGTTTTAAGTTTTCATTTCTGATGTGGTGCAAATATACTCTGAAAAGGCTGGGACAAAGGCTGGGACAAGGAAAGGGCTGGATAAACCCCAAGACCTGAGTGCAAAGCCACATTGCTGGAGCTAAAGGGCCTGTTTTACCCAGCAGCAAATCCTCACGCGGCTCTGTCTGGGCAGTGTGTGTGTATTGAGTAGAGCTCCCTGCGGCACAAACCGCAGGTGCTCAGAGGCGTGCAGGGGCCGTGGGCAGGACCCCTCCAGCTCGGCACCACAGGGATGTTTTCCCTGCCACACTCAGCTCCCTGCTTGGCAAGGCACGGATGGATGTTGTCATCCCTGTTACAACACAGGGAAGCTCTTCACCGCTCACTGGGAGGTAGGGTGAGGGCAGGATTTCATACCAGTCACAGCGGTGTGAGCACACCAGCAACCCCACCAGACTCGTTCTGCCGGGCTGTGCTCCCAGACACTTCACGCAGAGCATGACTGCTCCTGGTGTCCCCAGCAACCACAGCTCCAACAAACCCTTCCCTCTCAGGCTTATCTCAGCCTGGGGCCACTCTCAGCCGGCCGTGGGCTTTTCTGCCTGTATTTACACTCCCTTTCTGAAAAAACACAGAATGGTTTGGGGTTAGGACAAGAGGACACTGTTTTAAGCTGCACCAGGGGAGGTTTAGGTTGGACATTAGAAGGAATTTCTTCCTGAAAAGGGTGATTGGGCATTGGAATGGGCTGCCCTGGGAGGCGGTGGAGTCGCCATCCCTGGAGGTTTTTAAGGAAAGGCTGGACATGGCACCCAGTGCTCTGGTCTGCTTGACAAGGTGGTTTTCAGTCACAGGTGGAACTCAATGATCTCAAAGGTGTTTTCCAGCCTAGTTAATTCTGTGATTCAGGATAGGAAAGAACCTTCAAGACCATCTCGTTCCAATCCCCTTCCCGCTGGCATCCACCTGCTGTGACCTGGATTTTGAGCTAAACATCCCACACTCTTTATGTAAAACCTCTCTGGAGGCATCTTTCATGTCTGCTCTCCCCACTTCCCCTCACTTCGGGAGACACAATGGGCAAGCAACTCATGCTGGACCACACAAAGTCAGTCCTCCATTTCCTTGAGGAGCTTTTCCATCTTCCTCACTGCTGTTGTACAGGACAGCACTGAAGATCCCAAATCTGGGTGCAGTGGCACCTTCTGTTTTTGGGGGAAGTCTTCAGTCTCTGCAAGGGGCTTTTGGGAAGCCAGAGCAAAGACCTGGAGCCCCATTAGAAAATTACTAACTCCCACTATTGGCTACTTCCGGGGAAAAAGGAACTAAATTCATTCCTGAAGCTGAAAGAAAAGTGAAAGGGAGGGGAAAAAAAAGGAATAGAGTGCCTGGGAAGAACAGTGAGGTAGCTGAGAGGGTGGATTTTGAATCCCAAAATGCAGACGGTGCATCCTGTAACATTGTCATGTTTGGGAGTTTTAAGGCATTTCTCTTTTCAGCAAAGCCAGGAGAAATCCAGGCCACTTCCCCTGGAGGTGTCAAGTCCCACAGTTGTGATTAAATCTCATCCCCTGAAAGTATTTCCAAGAGGACCAGAGTTGGGTGGTGGGTAGGGAGGGAACCTCCAGTTTGCACACAGTGTCATTTCCTTGGGGAAGCATTTCTGCCCTGATTCAAATCTGGAACTCAAGAGCCTGAATAGAGTCAGATTTCCTTTTCCTCAAGGTTCTCCACCCTCTCCATCATGTTCCTGGCTTTCCTTTAGTCTCCAGCTCTTTCTGCTCTCTGAATCCAGCAAAGGTATGATGCTGAGAAGAACAGTCAGGGACAGGCACTGGGTTAACTGGTCTGTAAAAGCTGTTTGACCACAGTCCCAGATCTGGCCCAAACTGGTACCAAAGCCCATCCCTGACCCCAGACAGGAAGCATTCACCTTTTTGTGGAGGAAGTTTAATACCGTGGACATTGCCAGTCCTGACAATTGTCCTCAGGATCAGAAAATTACTCCAAGCACTGACTGATAGAGATGTTACCTTCCTGTCCTGTATCAACATTGCATCCCAAAAACTGAGGTGTGAAAATGCTGGAGCAGACAAGTCCTGGCCATCATCATCCATTCTCTCTAAGCCAAACAATCTGTAGTGGCTTTATCCGAATTCTGAGATTATTACCCACCTCTCCCTTCCCAGGCTCCTGTGGTCATCTGTGTGACAATCCCAGAGAACACCGGACATGCTCCAGCATTCCCCAAAGGTGTCTTCTACTCCTACATCCTCTGGTTAACCATGGCTCCTGATCAGGTGAGATGAAATAAGAGTTTGTGTCCCAGGTTTAGAGGATTTGCTAAAGCACTCCCAGTCTGTGGCACAGCCAGGAGAGCACCAGAGCTTTAGACTTCCTACTCACCATTTCCATCACCGTATTTTGGAGTTTGAAGTGTTCAAACAAGCAGCTCCTGGACAAGTGGGAGAGGTTTACCCCCGTGCTGACATGACAGGCCAGATGTTCAGTTTAAGATTTAAGGAAGCTGCATCATTCCTCAGAATACCGAGATTTCCACCTTTCTCCCACCTTCCCTGCATGGCCTGAGTTTTTCCCAGCAAATATCTTCCCTAAGGAAGACCTCCATCTACTCTATAAATACCTGCAGCTTGGTTAGATGAACTGAGGCTCAGGTAGGTGAAATTGTGGAAGAAAACTAGCCATAAAAAGCTCTGTTTTGCAGAAATTCCCTTTGGCCTGAAGGCAAGGCCTGAAAGTGGAAGTGTTGTGTCATGGCTACAGGAATCAGCCAAAGCAGCTGGTTCCTGCTGGGAAATTGTATCACTGGAGGAGAGCAGGAGATACCAAGCTGGCACGTGGCTGTATGTGAGTGTAGCAGCGGTTTAGGGGTGACGTAAACGAGGCCTTCCAGCACCTGAAGGGAGCCTACAGGAAAAATGGAGAGGGAATTTTTACAAGAGCATAGAGTGACAGGACAATGGGAATGGCTTCAAACTGCCAGAGGGCAGGGTTAGATGGGATATTGGGAAGGAATTCTTCCCTGTGAGGGTGGGGAGGCCCTGGAACAGGGTGCCGAGAGAAGCTGTGGCTGCCCCTGGATCCCTGGAAGTGTCCAAGGCCAGGTTGGATGGGGCTTGGATAGGGGGATAGTGGAAGTTTTCTGTGGGAGCCAGTGAAACGGACATACCCCGAGAGAGCTCCCCAGGTTAAAGTGGCTAAAAAAAGCCTCCCCCAGCGTGCCCTGTTCAGTTATGGAAATATATCCCAGTCCTGCTGCCCCAGTTGGTCTCCCCGCCCCCTTA
>VYZQ01061076.1:38864-53994 GCA_013400655.1 Mystacornis crossleyi
TAAGGAGTGTGTTTTTCTTGTTTGTTTTTTAAACAAGCCACCTTCCCCTTTTATTTTAATCCCACTGCAACAGATGCAACACAGAATTCAACTAAATTCAGAAACTATTTGAGGTGCAGCTTGTTTTTTCTGTAAATTGATTAATCCCATGCAGTATGTCAGGTTGGAGTTACATTTAAAGGTAGAATATGCCAATATTCAATGCTATAAGTAACCAGAAATGAGTGCCCACCACCTCAAGTCCTGGAAGCCAAGAGAGCAGAGCATCTTGCTCTTGCAGAGTTCCTATCATGCTTTGGACAAATTGTTTACAGCCCAGTCCATAATGTCTAAAAGGTTAGGCTACAGGATTATGCTGCTTCTCTCTGCCTCCAGTACAATCTGTTTAAGCCTGCAGTAAGAAGATGACGCCCCAAAGCAGACCACCAGCTACCCTAATGGTAAAGGCAGCCCCAAAGAGATGATGATTTTAAATACTTCTGGCTGAAGAGAGACAAAGTGGAAGGGCCAGAGGCCCCCATTTGCAGGTTGAATGCTCTACCCATTGGGATAGAAGGTACAGTACAACCAAAGTTTACTTTGTTCGCTTCCGACTTGTAAGTACTTTCAGAGGAAATCTAGATTCTTACCTTGCTGTCTTGGTATAGACATGCAAGTCCCAAACAGAATGAGTTTTCAGACAAACCTACATGCTATGAGATAATTCAAATGACTCCTCAGAACATGATGGTTCTGGGTTATCCTAACTTTGTCTAGTCCTCAAATTCTGGGCTTTGGATTCCACTCTTGCATCCAAATCTCATAAAACTTAGCTGTGCTGTGCTGAAATTATGGACACCTAATTACTGTAATGACTCTGACTTTTAAATCTCTGCTGTATTTACACTGCCTTGTCACTTGGGGCCAGAGTCAAAATTCCCTGGGGACTGCCTGCAGGTTGGTTATCACTTTGCTTCTCATCTGGAAAATCAAGATGCCTCTCCAAAAAGGAAATCTGAGGCAGAGATCAGCACTGGCTCGTACCTGTGCTTCTCCAGGCCATACAGAGATAGCTTCAGCCAATTCGCTTCTTTGAATTCAAACACAGATTTCAAAGTCAGTAGAAACACAGCATGGCCTTAACTCCCCATGTATAATACAAGGAGTAGCAGAGCTTTTCTACCTCACAGCAATCAGGAAGATAATACATTCCCATTCTGGAGTCACTCAGGCAGTACACCACGGGAGCCACACAAAACAGGCAGCCAAAAAGATGGAAAGTTTTTGGGGTTGCAGAGGAGGCTGAATGATGGAGGCAGTTAGGGATCACTGATTCTCAGGACAGACTCCCACTTTTAAATCCTAGTGAAAGCTTCTTTATGTGCACTGACTGAGTACAGCTGAAGGACAAGGTACTTGCAGCTCTGTGACACAGGAGCAGAGTGCTGTAGGTGCCAGCCAAAGCAGGCAGCCAGGGGAGGTCTCAGCTGGGAGAACCTGGCTGCCTTCCAGCCTTGTTCTTTGCTCATCTGCATAAATACATACATACATATGTATAAAAAAATACGCACACACAAATACACACATATATATCAGAACTTTTAAAGAAATCATTATCTTACATATGTTTTCTAGATTGGCTAAGTTTTTTATCTCATATCTAGTCATAGAATAAATCTACAGATGCCTCATCGGTGGTTATCCTCAGCTTCCACATAAACCACACCGTTAAACAATGACGTTGATTAAAATTTCTATGCCCTCTCTTCTTGGAAAAAGAATTAGGACTAAATATCCCAACAGTGCAGTAGTTGGAATATCTGTACTGGAAAAGAAATACAGGCAGGCACTCCAAATATCTTCAAAAATACAAAATGTCTTTTCACACCTAGCACAGATATGGGTGAGCAAAGGTATTGACTAAAGGCAGAAGGGAAAAAGGAATACCTAAATGGATTTCATGATAAAAGTAAGTGTTCATTTCTTCCACCTTAACCCCCCCACTTTACTAGTTTCCAGGTAATTCTAATTTAATTCCTTTCATTAACATCTTACAGCTTGTTCAGCCAGCTCTGCAGACAATTGATTTTTATTACTACATGCCTCAGTGACTTTCTACACCATGATTTGTTTTTTTTTCACTGACTATAAAGTTCTTTAAATCTCTTCAAAATTGTATTTTGTCTTTTCATAGTTTAGTCTGCCTTTTCAATCAACCTTACCACTTATTTATCACATTCTTCCATTAAAAAAATTCAACAGATATTATATAACAGCAAATATTTACTATTATGGTTGCCGCTTTCAGAGGTGTGATTTCAAGGTTTTTATTGTAGTGCTGCTGCTAGTGAAAATTGCTGGAAAGACAGAAAAATAGCCTGATTATGATATTGTAACTCTTTGACATGTGAAAGAACAACATTTGGAAAGCACTTTTGAATTATAAAAGAGCTTTTAAGATCCACAACTGAGAGTATTATGTGATGGTGCTGAAACTTCTTAATCAGATTGGTTTCACCCTTAATTAGAAAGGCAGAGTTCACACTGACACCTGCTGTTAAGATTGCCTAACTTTTTCCATTACAAGACCATTTTCAGCTTGATTATGTGGGCTGATCTTTTCTGGAGTAAGTGTCATCTTCAGAATTAAATCAAAGGATAAAAAGAGAGAGTCAGTGTTTCAGACGAACTTGTGATTTTCAAGAATTACGTGGGGGATAACAGCTTGCTTACTTCATATGGACTCTCAGTTATTTCATTTTAAAAAATCGGCTATCTACATCCTTTGAAAAAAGAACTTGAAAATCAGCACTTTCACTTGCTGAAGTTCCCTAGAGAGGCATTCATACTTTGCCAAGCTACAAGCCCCAGAAAAACCAGACAATAACACTGACTTAAGTGGAAGGGTATTACAATTTTGTATCCAATGTCTTTGAAGATTATACTTTCTTTTACCTCCGACAAATCACCAGGAGTGAAAAAAGACAGCTGGGGAACTCAAACACTGACAAAGTACGTAGAGTAATGAGGACAGAGGTGTTGCAATGGGATGTATAAAACAGAAGAACAGACAAGTTCGGTATGACATGCAATGCCAGCGAGAAGAACAAATATTAACAAGAAAAAGAGAAGGAAATAAGAGTAAAAGGATAGGAGGCAACAGGCATTTTAATGACGAAGCATTAAATCAAAACTCTAATGTCTTGACACTTCTCTGATCTTTAAAAACTGCCGTAATTTTTCATTTTCTTTTACTTACACGTCCACAAAAACGATATCACATTTTTGTTGCTTCTTTGGTACTAAAATAATGATGAAGTTCAGTGCCAATGACCTAGGCAGCCCAGGAGATAATTCACATGGAAGATGAGTCTGCAGTTGTTCTAACCTCCCCCACAAAAAGTCAGCATCAGGCTTCTATGAAGGTGACTGCATACCTGGAAACTGAGTCCAGACATAAGCTATTACAAAATCATTTGTTCCTCTCATAGAAGTGATGTAACTCCACTCATGTTGCATAGGAGATATTCTCCATAAAAGAAATGTTGTTTGAAATTACTGGCATCCCTAAAATTGCGATTGTTGAGTGCTCATCCACTAAGAGCTACATATGAAATTACTGTTTGCTTTTTAATTGGGATGATTTTGCACCTTCTTCTTCTCTCCATCACCTCTGAAGAGAATTTGGAATCAGAAAGTTTGAGGGTTTGACACTGAATTTGCCCCTAGTTTTCTATATGATTTTTGAAAATTCAGTAAACCCATCTGCCTTTGCTGTTACAATATCTATAAAACAAATATGGGTGACCTACAGGAATATACAGAGCTTTCCACGTGTACATTGGCAATGACATTTTGACCCAGGTCAGCAGTTGCTGAATGCAGCAAAGACTACAATTTACATTAGTAAAGGGCAATCCTCCATGTCCTTCCATGTCACACACCTTGGCATTCTCACCTTCCTTCTCCGGTACTGATGACTCATATGACCCCAACATGTCATGGTCATCTGCCACCTAAATAACACTTCATTAAGTAGAACACCTGCAGTGATTTTAACCACAGCCAACCATAATTTAGCCAGTACTGGTCTGTATCAGACCAGCATTCATGAACCAGTTGGAAACTATCTGGTTGTCTCAGCCCTATGGAGTTTTAAGAAAATAGATGAATTGGTTTCTTTTCATTATTTAAATAATGAAGAATATTAAAATAAAGATNCTGCAGTAGCCCAAACCATTTCATATGAAGTAACCCTAGCAATCCTCCATGTCCTTCCATGTCACACACCTTGGCATTCTCACCTTCCTTCTCCGGTACTGATGACTCATATGACCCCAACATGTCATGGTCATCTGCCACCTAAATAACACTTCATTAAGTAGAACACCTGCAGTGATTTTAACCACAGCCAACCATAATTTAGCCAGTACTGGTCTGTATCAGACCAGCATTCATGAACCAGTTGGAAACTATCTGGTTGTCTCAGCCCTATGGAGTTTTAAGAAAATAGATGAATTGGTTTCTTTTCATTATTTAAATAATGAAGAATATTAAAATAAAGATTTGTTATGATGCTGACTGACTGATGTGTTTTTGAGCTGGTGTATTCTTCAAATACTGATAAAGATTATAGAGAAAAATTAATTCAAATAGCTGTGCTCCTGATGTAAATTGGAAATTATGGGTTTCATTTAGTTTAGAGTCCCAGGAGGTCATCTGAAAGCATCATGTGGAGCTGGACTCTGAAATATGTTAAAAGATACGTGCTTACTATTTGCATTTCAACAAAACAGTTAAATGAGTTAAAACATAAAATAGCTGAAAAATTGCAAATGTAAATGAGTATCAAACTAACTGTATTCGATTAAAAAAGAAATTCTCCAATATTTAGTGTTGAGTTGTGGTCGTACACCTTGCTAAGTCTCTGCGCACAGAAATAAGAACAGAGCATGAATGCTGAATGAATGCTGAGGAGCATTCACCATGTCTTTGGATGCCCTCAGTGTAATATCAAGAAGTGCTTAGTACTTTACTATCTCTATTTCCCTGTTTTTATGGTTTTTACCCTCTGACTTTTCCTTCAACTCTATTTTTCTATTATGATTGTACTTATTTGTTGCCCCAAATAATTTAGTTTCTGCCTGGTTCCTTTTTCCACAGTTTGCCCCTTGTCATTGAGAATATCTCCTTTCAGCCTGAAGAGTTGTAGCAGAAGTGATTTCTAATATGGAAGTTATTCTATGTCTCTGACCATCCTAGTTGGCCTTGACTAAATGTTCTTCGGCCCCTTGTACTTTTTTGAGGTGGCAGGGAGGGACAAGACCAGAACTGCACAACATATTACAGGCAGGGCAAAACCACAGATTTACACTATGGCAGAGTACCAGTCTCTCTTCTGTTCTTAATTCTTCTCCTAACGGCTCCTAATGTTTGATTTACTCTTTTGAACACTACTGAACACTGATGTTTCTGTGTGACTATTGATCATAACTCCTAACTCTCATTCCAGGCAGCTCGTGGAAGTGAAATTAGTATTTCTTCTCTTTATGTACATCACTGAACATTTATCTACACTGAATTTCAGCTGTCATTTTATTGCTCAGTCACCAAGTTTTACTACCCTGAATAAATTAATATCATCAAACTTGATTACCTCACTGCTAGCATGCTTTTTAAAGTAATTTATAGCCATGCTGAACAGCAAAGGCTCTAGCATAGATCACACAAAACCTCATCTGTCACTACCTTCTACTGTGAAAATTGACCACTTACTCCGGTCCTCTAAGCATTTAACCATACAAGGGTCTTCCCTCTCATGACATGGTGCGAAGTTTCCCTAAAAGCCTCTAATAAGACATTTCTCAAAAGCCTTCTGGAAAAACCAAGTAAGCCACATCAACCACATCACAGTTATCCACTTAACTGTTGATAAGACTTCAGAAAGGCCAACAAAAACATCATTTTAGCAAGACATTAAGTAACTCCATTCTTGGTAGCTAATCTGCATGGTACAGATGTCATGCTTAAAAAAATGCTTAAGAATTTTGTGCTTTCCCAGGTCTCTTCTTAAAAAGTTTTTAAGAAGTTGCCTTCAGATTTTCAGTTCTCCTTGGGTGCCAAGGCAGCTTTGAGACAGTTACCACTGTCATGGTTTAGAAGTCATTCAATTCTTTTAGACCTGAATTCCTCCTGAACTCTATCATGAACACCACCCTGTCCTGGCAATGTACTGCTCTTTGTGTGCTCTCTTTGCTCCATGTGTAGTCTTCTGTAGCCACTTTCTTTCCACGTGGGTCCTCTGAGAAGTCTCTCACAAAGATAACTTTAGATCGGAATCTGCCCTCTTTCTTGTGCAGTGAGTGCTGATGAAAACAACTAACGTAGCTCCTCTGCAATGGCCTAAACCCACTCCTGAGTGCTCTCTTCATACCGGGATTACCATCCTTGCCCCTCAAATTTTGGCTTAATTCCTGCTTTTGATATATTGGAAGAAAGACTTGTAGCTACTTGTGAATTCCTCTGCTAGATGCTCCTCACAATTCTTCTTGTCTTCTTGTGCTTTTACATGTCACCTGCCAGAATATACAATTCTTTCTATTCCTTTAATATGGACATCAGTTTTTTGCAGAGCACCTCCTTGTTTTCATTATCCTTGTCATTTGCTCCTTAGTACATGGGTTTTCTGTTGCCATTTCCCACACTTTTCTTCATAAGTAGGTGTGTTGGCCCAATGCTTCCAGTGTGGTGGTGACAAAAATTCAAGTGAACTAAGAAGATTTCATTCCTTTAAACAAGGTGCTTCTTTTCCACTGTTCCCCTTTATGAGGAGCTGAACTGCAGTTGCTCCTAGAAGAACACTGAAGCTGAGCATGCTGCAGCAGCCACTGCAGAGCAATCCCTGAGCTGTGAGGCTCTGGTGCAGCCCCTGGAAGCTGCTCTGACCCAGCTGATGGGCTGCAGACCCTCCTGGGCTCTGCCCAGCCAACTGCCCCAGATGCATCTAGTGAGAGATCTCCGTGTTACAGTCTCATGGTATTTGACCCGTTGCTGTAGGCCAATAAGGCAGCCCATGATTATTCTAGTGCCTGATTTGGCTGCTTCTTTGATGGTCTTAGGATACTGAAACCAGTGTTACCATCTTTGCTAGGCAGTTACAAACCAAATGATGCATTTCTTTGATTTAGGCTTTGAATTTCAGTCCATGTGGATTCATAAGGTTGTTTGATGAAGCAGGAAGTTTCTTTATTATATTCTAACTTTTAAGAAGTAAATAACACCACATCACCACCATGAAGGCCTACTTAATTTTCAACTTTATCAACAAATTTTTTGTTTTGGTGTTATAATCTGTGGATTAACTTTCTTCTGTCATGCTTTCTTCTGTCATGCCAATTCTTCCGCTTAGGGCTGGACTTGCTTCCCTCATTGTGTATCTTAGCTTTTAAGCAGTTGTTTCTGACACATTTCCTTCTTTAACTGGCAGCCTATTTGACTTTGCTCTGCTTTGCCTGATGTATCTGAAATCGCATAGCATTACCAGTACCACAATTTCCACTTCAAACCACATGTTTTTCTGGACATACTGGCTTTCTCAACACTTCTTTGTTTACAAGCTCACAATAGCCCTGATTTCAAGTGCCAGAAGCTCAGTTCCCTAATGATCCCTCTCGTATGTCTTCCTTGTATGAAGGCAACGTTTCTAAATCCTAGTAAATCTACCTCCCTGATTCTTGCAGGTTTAATATCTGGCTGAGGGGATGGCATTTGTGTTTGGCACCAGTATAGTGTGCTTGCCAAAAGCAAAACGATACAAATCCTTTAAAATGGGGTCAGTTCCATGGTCTCTTTCAAGTATGGTGTACCCTCTTGGACCATTGTGCCAGCACAGCCCAGGGTTACAAGCTGTGGAGAGAAGAAAAATCAGTGTGAGCGTGGTAGGGAGGGAATTTCTAAGTGAGAACAGCCACCAACTATTTCACAATGTGCAGTTACATTCCCAGAAGGGCTATGTCTAAGTAACGCTTTTTCACATGAATTAACACTGTGAAAACACAAAACAATTAATCATACTGTATTGTTTGCTATTGCACAAGTTTCCAAAATTATAAGACTATGAACATGAACATTCAGATACTTATACTGACCTAGAAAAGTTCAGGCTCAAGTTTAAGACAGAAATATTTATATCAGATTTTTCTAACAAATGTTTATAAGAAAATTTTGTAATTCTAATAAAATTTCTGTTGTTCAAGGAAATACAATTGCTTACTTTCCCACTCTCACCTTCCCTGCAAGCACATACTTACTTCTCTTTGTGTTTTCTCACTGTGAGCTCATTTATATTAATATGTCTGTGTGCGATACAGTGAGAGACTCCCATCAACAAGTAGGAAAAATACAAGCTTGTGAAATTATAAAAATTGCTTAGTTATCTATCTAAAGAATGGGTTAGCACTGGTTGCGGCAGCTAAGATCTTTGCCCTTCAAGAATGAAGCTGGGAACTTAACTTTTTCCTCCTCAGGATCAAAGTATTTAGCCTACATTGCTACTTCAGGGGAAGTCCTATGCATTGTCTAACTCTGGAGTCCGTAAGTTTGTTTCCATCGAAAATTTTGGGAGAAAAACATCTCCTGTGCACTTGAGTTGTTCAAGCTTCTGTGATCTATGCAGCATCCAGATACCAGGGCTTTGTAGGATGTTCAAACATGGCAAAATATAATAGAACTAAGGAAATACAAGTAGTGTTCAAATACAAAGATTTTTTTTCTATTAAAAAAATCCTTCATGTGAAAAGACCAATGGTTCAAACACAGTCTTCATAGTTGTCTTAATTTGAAAGACAGGTGTCTGCTGAGGAAGGCAGGAGCCTCCCTTGAAATGGAAAATGCAACCCCCTTCTCTCCAAATTATTATAATTTTNGTAATGGAATACCATGTAGCCCAGGACAATAGTGAAAATAATATGTAAAGTGTAGTATGTATGAATGGAAAACCTTATTTCTGAGACTGGTCTGCAGGAGGGGTCTTTATCTGTGGGGGGCAGAATGATGTTGAGACTCTACTCGTTACTTGTAAAGGTGACTACATATTCCAATGGCACCTTGACATATGAAGACAAGACATGGGCAGTCCATGCTTTTAGAGGACTTCTAGGATTTTACATTCTCTCAAGAATTAATGAAAGGGTTTTATTTAAAAAACAACTGTGGTCAAGAAGCTGAGGAAGACCGGTACTGAATTATACAAGAAAGCTAGATTCTAGAATTGCCAGATTAAAATCCTCATCATTTAGAAACTGGAATGAAGCTGCAGGAGATTGAATAAAAATATGCAAAAGCTTCATGTTACCATTTTTAGGAGATACAGACAAACACAATATGGACAGCAACTCTCCAACAGAGCACTCTCAGGGACAATTTAAGAGGAAGAGAGTAAGAGAGGAAAAGAACAAAAAGACAGCAAAAAGCCTGCCCAAGAACCCACCCCCATCACCAAAACCATCAAAAAGCAATACAGAGCAGAAAAGACAGGCAAATTACAAGATCACATAAAATTGCTCATGATGTACTATGAAATAAAAATAAGGTGATGGACAGACCTTCTGTTTGGGGTCATACACTTGCAGCAGAAGAAATTATCATGCCAAAACTTGTAGTCAAGGGAAAAGGAAATGGGAGAGGGAAAAGGAGAGGAGGAAGGCGGAAGGGCACAAAAAGGCAACATAAAACAGAAACCATAAACCTCAGCCTATCATAAGACGTCAAGACAAGGCAGCATACAAACAGGAAATTAAATGCCAAGTTCACAGTAAGGCATCAGTGAACCTAGTAGGTTATGAAGGCTCCTACATTATTACTTGAGAATAGAGAACAAAATTGAAACCATAACAAGATAGATTAAAATTATAAAATGCATGATCATAAAACCACAAGGACCATGCAATAACCCCCGCACAAAAGACACTGAAAGAAAACGTACAGAGAAGGCTTATAGCCTGAAATTTCAGGTAGTGCAGACAACACAGAAACTAGTGTCACTGAAAGAAATACTGAAACTTATTAGAGGTGTCTGACAAATTATTTGAAACAGATTAAAATTTTTTTAAAAATCAACACCCTATACTATCTAGAGCACGTGATACACTGGCATCCCTGCAGCAAAGCTGCTGAAAGATTAACAGGTTGTATCTGAAGGACTGGAACATCTTCCAGGCCTGTTACACCTGAACAGATATTA
This sequence comes from Mystacornis crossleyi, assembly GCA_013400655.1. Lineage (NCBI taxonomy): Eukaryota > Metazoa > Chordata > Aves > Passeriformes > Timaliidae > Mystacornis > Mystacornis crossleyi. The sequence continues at coordinate 49,084 of VYZQ01061076.1, forward strand.
CAGTTCAGCCGGTAGAGAACCTGCATCACAGGAAATACATTACATAAATAGAAGAAAAATAGGAGAATCAAATGCAATAGAAAAGAGACAGCTCTGGTCATAGAGCCTCAGACCGATGAATGTGATAGTAAAAATTGCACCCTTAGGAAAGCTGCAGAAAAAAATGGTGATATCTGTGCTCGGTTTTAAATGTGGAGGGAGATTTACACAAACCCCAGTGTAGAAGCCAACCTAGGTAACGTGGTTCTGTAGGAATTCATAAGAATCCAAGTAGAACTCTGACACTGACAACAAATGTAATGTCTATCCTTTAGATGAGCAGTTTGAGTTAGTGCCCAGCTGGCAGAAGGTGAAAGTCATACAGATGTGAAATATTTAAGTTCAGTAGCATATGTTAAAAGAAGCTGCTAGAGTCAGTGCTGTTCTTATTTGATTAGTCATCCTGGTCTCAAAATAAATTTCACCTTTAGTACAGCTCTACCATCACAGTATACTACAGTACAACCCCACCCTACTATACTGAATTTCCTCTTAAAATACTGAACTGTATATGCAGCCTCATGGCTGCCAATGAGATTTTTATGGATATTATTCAAAGGGCATTTACCTTTTCAACCTTCATTAAATGGGATGGGGGTGGGGGGCTTGTAATGACTAGATTTTCACAAGGAACTAGTTTTTCCTCAAAATACTATTTTCCACTGGAATAACACCTTTAGTAGCAGGATAGTTGACCGCGCTGGAAACCCAAGTCCGTTAGCCACACAAAAGGAAATCAAGAAAGTGTAGGAGGCACCATTTCTCTGATAAATGAACAAATCAACCCAACAAAGAAGGAAACATTTACCTTTCCTTGGAAATCAGTAAGTTAACATTGGATAACTACCTCTTTAGAGCAATCCTTCATAAACAATGCATTCTGCAGTTCTCACAGTGTATAATTGTAACAATTTCATACATTCTGAACATACACCAGGCCTATTCTAGCTTTTGTCATTATAGCAATATGAGAGAAGACTGTTGCTTTTATTGACATTTCCACATTACTGCAGATTCTAGTCCAGGTTATGCACTATAACCATGAAGTTCCTAGTCCCAGGACAATTTATTTCATTTTGGCAACAGCACTAAGTCAGTCTTAAGTATATTTACTGTTTTGTGCCAACAGCTGGCAAATACAGTGTTCAGGTCAGGCTGGATGGGGCTGGGAGCAAACCTGGTTTAGTGGAAGGTTCCGTACCCATGGCAGAGGGGTTGGAACTCAGTGACCTTTAAGCTCCTTCCAAACCAAAGCATTCTATGAAATTTGATGGTGTAGCTCACAAAATACTATTTCACGGAGGCCTGGATTTACTGTGTATCTAGGATATTGAGATGGCCTCTCTTTCTCTCACTTCTGGCTGAACACAAAGCTACAGAACTACTTTGGTGTATCAGCATTTTCATCATGCTGGGAAAACTGCAATGCTTTTTTCTTAAAATGCCACTGCCTGAAGTCAAACCATAACTCAAAAATGCATTCACTAGAAGTATGTTTGTTTCTAGTTCACAAGCATTCAGACATGCAAAAGCCAAAACATAACAGTTCAAAAAGTGTTTTACTTATTTAAATGTCATGATTTTAAAGCAAATTGTAGAGGGATTTTCCAATCTGTATCACTACACATCTACAGCCTTAACTCAGAGAAAGTACTGTGCTGCCTGCCCCAGCTTGGAAAACATGGACAGAGAGATGTTACATGATACATAAAAAAAAAACAAAAACAAACCAACAACAACAACAAAAAAAAACCCTCAACAAAACCCCCACATTCTAATAATTTGTTTGAAACATATAGAAAAAGAATAAATTTGAAGTCTTATTGGAATGGACTCCTCCTGAATTAAAATTCATGCTAACATCAAAATTTTCAACCACTGGTTTCACTGGTGAGTGCAGCAAATGACTTCATGTGCCTTCTTAAATAAAAAAAGCCCCCAAGATCGATACACGATCTGACAAATAGAAGCAGACTATTCAAATCAACAGCAGTGAGACAGCTGGCATGGAAATTTTAGTCCGAAGACTTCAAGAGTGGCAAAGCCATAAGCAAATGAAAAAAAAAGTCTTACAACAGTAAAACAGCATCCGACAACTGCAAATAGTACCCTACTTAGTAGTTACCTTTACTGAAACAGTTCACTGAATTTCATTAGTTTGCCTTAAAATTTAGCAGCACATCTAGTACTACTGTAGAGTAAAACCTAAAACTCAGTTTGTTCTGTGGCCCTGTGTTAGCCTTACTGTGTGTTGCTATAGTTCATCTGTAGGTATAAAATAAGCATGACTTTTAATGTTGCATATTTTGAGGGATGACACTATAGCTGCTTTTCTTCCTAGAAATTAGTGATACCAGATAAAATTAGTCACAGAAAGAGTTAAAGGCTAACCATCTCACACTTTGTATTACATTACAGATGCCATCTGGGAAACAGACCCCTGTTTTCTTTGTATGGACAGCAAAGCATAAGTAATAGTCTGCTAGGCTCTCACCTGAGAAGGCACTGGGTTATAATGCTAGGCACACCCCAAAATTGAGAGCTTCCTGTGGAGAACCTCTGGAGCAATGCCAGAGACTTTAGAGAAAGACTGTAATTGGTGATGTTATTATTTACAAAATACTAAAATTTTGAAATATTTTGAAATATCAGCACTTCTGCAAATGCAGACAATAGAATCACTGGCACGTAGCACAGAAGTTTTAGCAGTGCACGCAGTACATTTCTTCCAGGAGCTGCAAAGTGCAGGTGGAAAATATCGTGTCAATCACACAGACAAAGAAGGAAAATTACAGAGATTAGACAGCTTGAAAATGTCTATAAAGTTAGGCATATGATATACCACTAAAATTCCTTATTAATAAAAATTTTCATATGCTCTTCTACATGAATGCCATACACTCTTCATAAACTACTTGTCTCCCAGTACCACAAGCTTCTTAAGGCTCTGAAGAAAAAAATTATGTCTGTTCTGCTTTTATGCAGAGCTAGTTTTATACAGATTGAGAGTGATGCAGAAGTGTTAGAAGACTGATAGGCAATGACAAACCTACCACATAAATTTGGAACAGATAATGAACAGACCTTTGTAGCACAAATTAAACACAATTGTATGTACTGCTGTTGAACACTGAAAGACACGCAGGGAACAAAAATGTTGGAAAGCTAATGTAGAAATGAAAGTTGGCTTTTGCATTAGACAATATTCATTGCTATCTGTACAGACAGAAGTTGCCGCACATACAATCTCATTTACGTGCCTGTAAAGTGTGCATCAGGTCTTTTCAAAACTGAAAATAAACTCAAGATTCAAGGTTCTTAATCCTAAAGCAGACGACCTCAACAAAAAATACAGCTAATCTTGACAACAAAGTTAGAACAAAATCGGGAGAAGCATGTAAAATAATGAGCTTGTGCAAAGTTTTTCTAGATACTGATTCAGTGTCAGATTTCATTGGTTTTGAGTCCGGTCCCTGGGGCCTCTCTGAAATCACGCAAAAAGCTGTCATTTTGTTTCATGTACTTGTAAGTTGTAGTTCACTGCTGAAACGACCGGCGATCTTAATATTTTAGCACAGAACTATCCTACAGCCACCAGAGGCCACTGCTGTTCTTTCGTCTTTTCTCGCCTGCCGCTGGGCTGCCGCGAGTTGTCAGCTCACAGAAGCCCCAGGCAATGGTCACACCAGCTTCAGTCCTCCTTTCCATATTTATATGCCAATGCTGCACTTCTGCAGAGAAAATTAAAAAAACTACAGTTTTTATTGGCGGATAGAATGCGAAATTATCTAAATATTGCTTACCCAACCTTAGCCTTCAGGAAGAAATGAAACCTTGCATTCCAAAAACCTGAATTCATTCTTTGATATGATTAAATTGGGTTGCTTAAGGCAAGTTTTTAGATGTAATTTAATTAGGTATCTGAAAGGCTTTAACTTAAGAAAAAACCCCCAACACTCACTTGCAATGGAACAAGAGAAATGAATTAATGAAGTGATAATTAACATTCAACGATGAGAAAACTATTAAGTAATGCTTTGCTACTATAGTTTACAGATGTCAGTACCCAGCCACCCTATTTTTTGATCAGTGATCTGAAATACCTAATACTATTTGCAGAGACTACAGAAAATTACATTAAAGTAATAAATGTAATAAACGAGGACAGGATCATCCAGCCTGATTTATGCATCATATTAAATGTGTTTTAATACAGCCTATTGAAACACTATGTAGTTGGTAATAAAGAAACTGGCTACGTGCTGATATATGGGATGGGGCGAGGAAAAAGGGACATCCTGGAAGGCCATGAGGAGAACTTGAGCATTTTAACAGTTTAGCAAATAAACGGCAGCAACCCAGTTCAGTGGCAATGGGCTTTGGAATAATTTTTGGCTGTAAGACTTGAGTAGCCGAAAAAATTTTTAAAAAGGTAGTTTGATCACTGCAGGCAGTATTCTCATACTAGTTCCCTCTATAGAGAATATACTCCTTCTAAAAAGGCATTTAAAAATTATAAATTGCAGAAAAACCCTGTAACTCACGAGAAAGTTTCAGAATTGTAAATAGGTCAAACTATTAAGATAATGAAAGAAGAGCAATGAAGTCATGCATCAAAAGTAAGTATTTTCTATTAAGTTTTATTTAGCAAGAAAGAGGTGTAATAAACACCTAATTTTAGAAGCTGAAGCCCTATGTATTAAACGATGACATACAGCAGTGTCGTTGGAAGCAATGAAATCTATGAAGTGCTGAACATGCTGTCAAGAAAAGCATATGCAACTTTATTGGTATCTTTCCAGAGAGCACAGTTCTATTGCACACAAGTTACAGGGGACAGAATCAAACACTATGGCTTATGATACCAAAAAA
>VYZQ01061078.1:29868-47157 GCA_013400655.1 Mystacornis crossleyi
AAGATTTGCATAGTTTAGCTCTGGAACCAAAGTAAAGGCTCAGAAAATTACATGGTTACACATTCACTAGATGAACAGTTCTAATTTATTCCTAATTAAGCATTTAATAGAATAAGTAACCTAAAGAAATCAATTACTTGAATTAAAGATTAGCATTCATTCCAATCCAATGTTTTATCAACTGGTGTGCAATAGCTCGACTTGGTGGTACAAAGAAAGAACGCTGGTTTCCTTTAATGAGAACTTCCACAACCTGCAATAAAACCAGATTTTTTTATCTTTAGAAGATAGTGTTATAAACGATATAGAATCTAAAGTTGTATTAATGCGGAAATTATCCTCCTATAATGATCCATCAGTCTACCATCGCTATTAAAGAGCTACTAAGAGATTCTCCAAGGTAGATGCAGAGAAAGTCCCACACTATGTGAATTATGACATTTTTGAGCTTAATGTGCCCCAAAGGATACCTTCTGTCTAACAGAATTGTGGAGACTGCTAGTATACTATTTAAGGTTTTTGTGACGCCTATTTATGGTAAGGACCACTAGATGGTACTCTATACTGTGCAGAAATAATTCTTTTATTTTTTACATGCTGTACCAAAGAAGATGTGTTTTCTTGGTTTTCCGAAGCAGTTGCAAGTAACATGGGAATACACTTTTAGTACATTTCTGAAGTATATTTATTACCAGCTCTACACGAACTTGCATGTGACTAGCTGTATTCAGAACTGATATTATTTAAAGTAATGCTCCCAGCGTTAACAGAAACACACTGAGATTACAGGTGACTAACTTTGCCTTCAAGCTGACTTACAGTCAAAACACTTGGAACTGCTAGGCAGAGGCCCAGTGTTATTAAAATATTAGCTCCTAAGCTGCCTGTGGGAAAACTAAGTTGTGAAAGCAATCTTTCATTCTATTCATGAACTGAAATACTTCTTTCTGTGAAGCTCTTTTCTACCTCTCTTTTATTTGTCTATAGTTTAACTACTGTATGTAGGATTAATGCACAGCAAGCTGGATTTAATACCAGAGCATTAAAATAGTACTGCATGAGAAAAGAGATTCAAACAAATGAATTCCCAGAGTCCTTACCTTACCTACCACCCTCATAGCGAATCTGGTACCATGCTTGTTTGGAGAAACTGTGATGAATAATGCTATTAAACACTACTTCTCCATGAAAAGGCTCGCTAAGGAAACAGGTTAAAATAACTTGGGTATCTCCCAAAAGGTAAAGGTGAAGAGCAAACTGGCAAAAATGTCATAAAATGAGCTTGGAAGTAACTCACACATTACCATGAGTATCTCTCTTTCTCTGGTTGTGTCTACCATACAACCACAATATAATGCAACTGTAATATCATAAAACGAAGAGTATACATGCTCATTCGACTTGCTGAAAAAGCAAGTGTCTGTTTTATGCCAGAACCAATACAGTCACAGACTAATCAATAGAAGAAGAAAATGAAATTGAACTTTACCTGTTCTCTAGTGAACCAGCGGGCATCCTCTATTTCATTCCTGTCAACTTTAATTTCTGTGGACACTGCAACAGCTAAGCAGCCAATCATTAGGGAGGAGGGCATTGGCCACGGCTGACAAGAGACGTACTGAACATGGCCAACTTTGACTCCAGCCTCCTCCTCTACTTCTCTTCGAACAGCATCTTCTATGGTTTCACCTAATCAAAAAGGGCAAAGAACAAGCAGCTGATGAAAATACTCCAAGCAACGATCACATCCTGTGCTTTGAATTGACTCAAAAGATTTCAAACTGCCCAAGGCAATTATCCATAAAGATCTAGTTCACAGATCAGGACAAAGACCTCAGCACAAGACACGAAAGTCAAATAAGGTAAAATTAGCCACCAAAGCAAAACGGAACTTTGAAAGTAAAGTGTAGTAATTTCTCCATAATAATATTTATTTCCTGAATTGATAATTCATCATGCACACAAACCATTATTATTATACCTAAAATGTCAAAAATTAGGTAGAAAATACATAATTCCTATAATTATTCTTGAAACACTGATCTGTTCATTTGTACCTAGCACTGTGGTAATTTCTACATTTTCAGTATGATTGTAACAGCATGTATTACATCTAGAAAAATCAGTATTTAAAATTAAAATAGTAAGAAAACACAGATTTAGAATTCTTCCTCATGTTTCTGCAGTGTATTCTTCCCTTTGCCTGACTCATCCTTCATTGTCTTAACACATGCAGACAACACTGTAAATTGAAACTGCAATGGAAAGCTTTGCTTCCATATCCACAGAAAACTCTGGATGTATGAGTATGGAATGCTGACAGTCACAGGCCTACATATGCACACACATACTGTGCCGTAACCACTGATTACGGGTTCATTAAAGAACACAGTCCATCCATCAGAAATAAACATCTTCTTTCAAATGATACCTCAATAAACTTGTTCATGTTGTCACTGTATGACAACCTGCACACATTTACTGAATATATTTATACACTATAATTTCACTGGTGATTAGATGTATTCCCAATGCAAGAATGTTTTACAAGTTGTTCTGCACGTACTTAAAACTAATTTCAGTGATTATTGCTTGACATATAAATATCTCTTTACCTTTCTTTCAGAATTACGTAATTTCTATTCATCTTCCATATAATCAATCAGGCCCCAAATACATAAGCATATGCTTAATTTTATGTTAACTTTAAGTTATGCTTTAACACCTACTTTTCCTGTGCTAAAATCCTTTGCTAAGTATCACCAGCCAAGGTGACATGTTCTAATTTTTTTTCATATATGTAGTGATTTAAGACTACGTGTTGTGAAAACTATCTAAATATTTTTATTTTAAAAATATTTATGTAGTTTTTTTTAATAAATCAGCTGCTGCAAAGTACAGAATTAGAGTATTTATTATAACAACTCATCTATCAGGAAGCAAAAAACATCAATTTGACATAACACAAAATATATTTCCCTATAATTGTAAAGGTACAGTACTGTTATTGAGAAAATACATTTGGTAAAGGAAAATGAAATTACTCACCAGGTTCTACAAATCCAGCAAGGCAGGTAAACATTCCTGGGGGAAACCTCTTCTGCCTTCCTAAAAGGCAGTGGTTCCCATCTGGATGGATGACTTGCATTATCACAACAGGATCTGCAAAGGACATGAAAGGAATATATTTCAACATTTGAGGGACTTAAAAGTAGTAAAAACTTCCAGTCTATTCCATACCAATGCACGTAAAGACAAAAATGATATTGAAATCTTAATTGTGTGCGTGCCCAGAGTAAGCTGGTTTTTTCTTTTCACTTTTGAGATTTCTCTCCATGCAAGGTATCTCTTTATCTTGCTGTGCAACATACATGCTTAGTACAAGCAGTTTACTAACCAAGGCTTGAAATGCAGGACAGAAATTACTTGCAAGCAAAGCACACAATCTGCTAAGAGTCTCAGCAGTACCAACTTAGCCATGCATCCAGCATAATAATTTCTGCAGCAAACCAATTTATTATCACCTTCTCTTCACCATAGAGGTCTGAAGGATTTATTTCTGACTAAACACCAGATAACTAGATACTTTGGTGACAATGCAAATACAGACTAAATACTGATTATTTTCCACCTTGCTATCAGTTTCTCATACCATGCTGCACTTTGACAGATTTCCTCGCTTCTGGTCACTGTATCTGTCTTTTTCTTTCTAACTTAGTATTTTCTCCTACTGGTCTAATCAACCCTGTCACCTTGCTATCTTTTCCCCTTTTTACTGTCATCTAGTTTTAAGTAAAAAGTAAAATGTGACCCTTTGTACTGCTGAGATCTCATTTACACTGTTGGAATTCCTAACTGATATTACTTCTTGCAATAAGGTTTGCACTGTCAATTTTGTATCACAGACTAGTGCAAGAAAGAGAACCCTGAAGTACTTAATGCTAAACAGAGCTGAGACACATAGTCTGTGGACAAACAAGTATGTAAGACCTAGGACAGAAGTAAGCAGCTGAAATAACTAGAAATAAATTCATTTACATGCATATAATAAGAATATAAACAAGCCACTTTGACTGAGTATTCTCACCAACTCGTGGATATGATGTGTTGTGAACTCCTTGGAGACTGGGACAATCTTCTTTTAAGCAAGTTTTCTTGTAACCCCCTTCTTCAATCTTGGTTGCACTCCCACATGTTGGGCAGAATCGGTAACGGTTGTGCCATGCTAGAACAGATCTCGCCTGGGCTATTACTCCTTTAAAACAATAGATTGAAAATACGGAAAATCAAATACTAATTCATGTTACGCTTTTAATAGCATAGAAAAAGCAAGTCGTAAAGTTTAACAAAAAAAAAAATCAAAGTAAGAGTGTGGTTTGAATCATAATCATGGCTACAAGAGAAGCTGAGCAATATGAGTTATGCATACCTTTTCCTTTGCAGCACAGAAAATTCAATAGAACGTGGTATTAAATAGCTACAGTGCAATTTATACATTCAGAAACAAATTCATCCAGATCAATATGCCCTGTTTCTCACAAAAGTCACTTTGCCTTGGTAAAGTGCCAAAATTATATGTATCATCTTTTCCAGATGACCATTTTAGGGTTACTACAGGTATTGACATAATAATGCATTGTTCCATTTAAACTTCAGGTGCAAGTCAAGCTTGCCCTTTATCCTTATGTAAAAGCACAACTGCTACAACAGCAGTCACTAACAACATCTGTTGTCCATACTAACACTAATTCACTTTGGGAGCCTGACTTTTCAACACTTCCTTATTAGATGAATATCCAACACTGTTACAAAGGACTTAGGTTCTCACTTATTGTAATAAAAACTCAGTAATGTCAGATTTTTTCCTTTTTTAATGTTAATAACGTTCCTGGATGAATATTTAAATTTAAAACCCATGATGATCAACAGGTTTTACAGTCTAATATTACAGTCATTGCAGAAATTAGCCCTTTGCAAATGCACATGTTCTTATATACAAAATTCTTCACAAAACCACTAAAAAGCTTTAAAAATAAAAAATTTTTCTAAAAATCAAAATATTTCTAAAGCCACTGAAAATACAGTTTCTTTGCAGTGGTTTGTCTTTTCTTTGAATTATACCCCAGGGAATACCGAAGTGTACCTCTATGATTACACATTTTGTACTTCCTGCATTTTATGCATCTTACCAGCTTCTTTTTCAGGTAGCTGCAGTAGTGCTGGCATCGGTGGGTGAAGAAAGTAACAGTCCTCGTGCTTCTGTTTAAATTTTTCAGCAGAAGCAGAATCTATGCTAAGAGCAAACCAAGCAACTAACCCATCTTCTTCATCTTCTTGCAAAACTCTTCCATTGCAAGCAGCCGTCAGGCTCATGTTGAACTGAAGTTCAACTCCAAGAAAAATCAAGGTACATTCTTCAGTTTGGTTCATGCACTGTTCCACATCCTTGTGGTACAGCCTGCAAAGCTTTACTTCTGGTTGCTGTGAGCTCTCTCTTCCCCCACCCAAAGTAACCAAGGGACTTAGATTTGAGAAGAGGATGTATACGGTAGCTGGATGACTTTGTTTTTTACTTAGCCACTTGGAATCTGTTCTTTTATCACTCCTTCTGTCCAGAAGCGTCATGCCAAAATAATTTTCATATTCTTTCACATCATTTGACAAAAAACTAGGCTTTTGATCACCTTTCATGTTAGCTAACAAATTAGCTATGTGTTTGTACCCCCAAAATTTAGCAATGTCCAGAGCTGTCTGCCTTGATTTATTAACAATGGATCTGTCACACCTAAAAAAACAGAAAAGAGCTGAGGTTACCAGAGTAGGTAAGTTTAGGAAAGTCCTGATGCTGTATTATTCTTAATTACAGCATATCTTACACTATTAAGGTACAAGAACTTATAGACACTGTCTAAACTGGTAATCTTTAGCCACAATATTTTGCACTATGGTAATGAAATATAATTATACTTCTTTTTCTTTTGCTAAGGCTGTATTTGACATTTTTATTGGTCCTTTCCAGATTATCATTCACCAAAATTCATGCAGCAGTACAAAAGCAATGAATTAATTAAAATCCCACACACTGTATCATTAAAAAAAAAAGGCTCAAAAATAGAGCTTTGACAGTCAGGCTACAGGTCTGTTCCTCATAACCAGTAATCAAAATGGAAAAAAAAAAAAAAAGAAAAAAAGAGCAGCCTAAACAAGCATTACTTTCTAGAAGCTACTGGAAGCAGCAACAAAACATTTACAATAAAATATTTTATCGAGGTTAATTGGCTTGTTCAGTCTGGACAAAAGAAGACTGTGGAAAGACCTCCTGGGGGTCTCCAACACCCTCATGAGGGAAAGCAGAGGGGCAGGTACTGATCTCTTCACTCTGGTGACCAGTGACAGGACATGAAGCCAGAGTTCAAGGAGTGTTTAGACCACACTCTTAGGCAGATAGGCGCGCACATGGTGGGATTCTTGGGATGTCCCGTGCAGCTGCAGGAGTTGATCCTCATGGGTCCCTTCTAGCTCAGGATATTTGGTGATTTAGCATAAAATTAGAATCACTAATATAGCCTCTGCTTAGTGACAGGAGCTGGTTCATGTAGGAATCTTTTAGTTACCCAAATGTCTGTAAAGTGAAAAAGATGAGGGAACATTGCCTCATGATATGTATTTAAATACTAAAGACAAAAAGAAACCCAAACCTGAAATAGATTGAGGTTGATTGGGAAGTCAAAATAATACAATTATTTTTTGCTGATCTTAAATTGGTAGGTAAAACAGAAATGTCACTGTAAACCAGAAATTATGTAATACTTACTAAACTCATCACCTTTTAAAACAAGATGCCAGTAAATACTCATATTGCTGATACACAGGTAACTACACCACAGGCAAGACCATTTTGAGATTTTCTATTAAACTCAGTAGTTTTCGAGGGAATTTGAGTATAGTTTAGAAAACTACTCAAAACTTAATTACAAGCTTTTGGTGCTAAAGAAATTTCTTTCATGCCCAGTCACAGGACTCAAGAGGATGACATGAAGCTCTCTCAGGGGAGGTTTAGGTTGGCTATCAGGAAAACGCTCTTTACCCAGAGGGTGGCTGAGCACTGGAACAGGCTCCCCAGGGAAGTTCTGACAGCACCAAGCCTGACAGAGTTCAGGAAGTGTTTGGATAACACTCTCAGGCACATGGTGTGATCCTTGGAGATGGTACTGTGCAGGACTGTAAGTTGGACTTGATCTTTGTGGGTCCCTTTCAACTTAGGATATTCTATGATTCTGCAAGTCTGGGATAAAAAACCAACTGTCTAGATTTCCAGGATTATTCTCGGTAATGTTATGAAATATTATCTTCCTAGACATTCACGTTTATATAACCAGCAACTCTAACTGTCGAAATAACTATTCTAAGCATTAACTAAAATGAGACCAATGAGGCCACAGCATCATCTCATGAACTATATTCAATTGCCTAAGAGAGCAACCATGAAGAGGACATTTAAAAGTGATATTCACTTTTTTTTTAGTGAAAAGCCTAACTTAAAATAACTGTTATCCTATTTACCAATTGATAAATTCCCCAGCACCTCAAAAGATTCCTCAATACACAATATCTGGCACTGAGATACTCCTCTGCATACTGGAATGTACTGATTCTAGTAAAAACCAGTGGTTCATCTAATGCCCAATTCTGAGGCTCAGCAGAGGCCACAGGACTTGAGTAGAACTTAAAAAAAAACCCCAAACCCAGTGGAATGATTACTGGAAGCTGCAGAATGCTATGCCTTAAGTTACTCATTAACCACAGAATGAAGTAAACTTGCTTGTTTCTCTAATTAAGAGTGCAGAAAGGAACAGCCTGAGCTTGATTAATGTTAAACTCAATTAAGCCATATTTGATTCTAACTTAGTTTTGAAACATTTTTCATTTGAAGTATTTGTATCTCAACTTTATTCATGCTTGATATATGCTTTCTTTGGGGTCTCAAGGAGAACAGCATTCTTTGCATTTCTGAATGTCTTGAAACTCTGGAACTAAAACAAATGACTTGAAAATAGGAGGTTTTTAACAAGCAATGAACATACTTGGTGTCATGCCAACTGAAGAAAATAGTGTTGACATGGTCAAGGAAAAAGGAGGAAGCGTATTGTCCAAAACTTAAGATTCAACTTAAATGTATCTATCAGTAACTCTGGAAAAGGTGCGCGTCTGTCATGTCCTACTAAAGTCAGCAGTCTACACTAATAAAGATTCAAGTGGATTCCAAATCAAGTTTAGAGAAAAAATTTTAAGTGGAACAATCAAATACACCAAATTTGTATTTAATACAGTGGTTGGAATGGGGCGAAAACTTTGTTCTATTTTGTTGGCCTCTGTGAGGAGTGACAGCATATCCTTCAATATCAAAGGAGTAACTTTAGAGATGCTTATAACTTTTAGACTTTCTTAGCAAATATGAAAAGCATGATGCAACAGCAGAACCCAGCTAGAAACTGCCAAAGAATACATTTTCCTGAGTTTTAGCCCTGAAAATTTTTCCACTATTTGTCTGATCAATTTACTTCTCTGAGACAAAACTGATAGGGGCAAAAAGGAGGGTGCAGAATAGAACTCTTGAAGCTTACCCTTCTTGAAGAAGAACCTGCACAACCTCGAGGTGTCCATTTCTGGCACCGTACATGAGGGCTGTCCAGCCATTCCCCGCGGCTGCATTGACCAATGACGGGGAGCGCCTGAGCAGCGCCTTCAGCCTGGCTGCGTCTCCAGCAGCAGCAAAGTCATGCAGCTGAGAAACCACGTCCTGATGCAAATTCTTTTCAAAGTCAGTCATTGTGCCAACTGAGTTTAAAAAAAAAGAAAATAAAAATGCGTGAGGGCATATCCACCACCACAAAAACGATTTAAGTAAAAGACCGAACTTTAATACTGTACAGTCACCGAAAATACAGACACAACAAATTCTTGTGACTGGTGTGATATTGTTATTCCAAATCAAATCTTTGTCCCAGCCATCTCCAAACACAGTGAAACTTTCCCTTAACAATCAAAGCCAGTTTTAAAGAAGCTTAAGCACTAAAAGATTTCACTATGGAAATGAAGATTCTTCTGAGTCTGAAAAACATGTCGTGGTTTCTAGACCGAACGCACACATACAGACAGAGACACAGAGACACAGAGACATACACACTGCTGCTGGGACCGCTACGCAACACGGCGACAGCTTCTATTCCCTCAGGGCCCGCTCCACTCCCTTCCCCGGGACCGAGACCCGGCCGCAGCGGCAGAGCCCCGTTGCCGTGCGCGGCCTCCGCGGGCAGCCAGGCCCCGTGCGCGCTCCCGCCGCGCCCGGCAGCGCTGCGGGGGAAGCACCGCCCCGGCGCGAGCCCGGGAGAGGCCGAGCGCCACTGCCCCGCCCGGCCCTTGGGGCGGGCCCCGGGCTTGAGATCCTGCACAGTCCCGGAGGGAATCGCCGGCTGTTCCCTGAGCGCCGCGGCCGGCCGGGTCGGGGCGCTGCACAGGTTAAAGGGCAAACAGCCATTTTGTCCGCTGGGCAGGAATGTCGATGGTTATAAGGACACGATCAGATTGATCTTCAGCATTGCTTCACCGCGCTAGCAGAAGGCAAGCGTCGGTGGCAACAGAATGCGGAAGTAGTTGTGAGGAAGGTGAGCAAGTGGCATGACGTGGCAGGGGAGAACAGTTAGCGGGGAAATCGGAATGATTAATGAGCCAGAAGTGTGCCCCGCCTAATGTCCGGAAAATTCCACAAACGCCAGGGGTTTATGTCCAAAAAGGAGACAGAGGAGTCCTTCAACTTTATTCGAATAAAAGGAGAGAATTCCACCGGCTCCGCACCCGCGAGGTTTTCTCTCTCGAGGTTTCGGAAGGCGCAGCCTCCCTTTTATCGTAAATTCCCGGCCGCATGTTGCCCTCTTCCTTTCGGCATTGGCTGAGGTGCTAGGAGGGCACAGCCTTCCCGCTCCGCCTACCCCATCTCCGCCTCCCCCCCGCCCCCCCCCCCTTCCCCTCTGAACCTGTCATTTTACCCCAGAATTCAGCAGTTCGGGCTTGTGCAGACACTTGTCTGTTTCACGAGCCAAGCTGTGTGGGTTCTGTAACAAACCTGCTGCCCAAAGTTAATAATTCAGACGTTAAAACCCATTTCAAAGATGTTAACACCCATACCTTCATCCATCAAATTGTTTGTAAAGACATTAGCCTTCCTCTCACTAAGAAATGCATTGGAAAATCGAGACTTTACCAGTCCTATACAAACGAACATGGAACTGTTATCCTAGAATGCTAAAAGAAAAAAAAAAAAAAAAAGCAAAAAAAAAGCGTAGCTTTAGTAAGGTCAAAATAAAAGTTTTGTACTGTACAGGATAATTCTTCAAAACAGATTGCTGTTATTCCAATCGCCTAGAGTTGGAATGCAGGTTAAGCTAAATCCAGTTCTTCTATCAGTATTACATTACTGATTTTCCCAGCTGCATTTGTATTAAACATGAACAACTAACTCATACAAATCTTTGTTTTAGTGTTTTATTTGAGATATTCACCATTGTATTCAAATAATAAAATGATTGGTCGTCAGCTTTTTTTTAAAATGTGGCCCTCAGAAGCTCAATCAAGTTTCTGTTTTAGCAATAGAGCTTTAGCTTGAGATACACACATATATATAAATATGTATCTATAGAGGTATAAGTACATATCTACATAACCTGTTACTCAAGGGCAGTGTCATTTTTGAATCATGAGTATTGCAGGTGTTTAGTAATGTACGGACAGGAATAAATAATACAAGGAAGAAGGTTTTATATCTTGCTGATGGTGGGATACACTCTCTGTGTCTGACATCATGTCAGCAGTTCCCAACTTGCATGATTTTAAGTACTTCTGGTGCAATTTGTGCCATCTTCCAGTGCATCCTTGCAAAAACAACTTAGTACCCTTTGTTTAAAATACCAGTAACTATAATAAATTGCGCGTGAATTTAAAATTGTAACATATAAGCTTGTGAGTTTGAAAATATTTTGTTTCTACTAACAGATGTAGTTACTTTGCTGGATAAAAGGTTACAAATTCTTGCGAATATGAGTTCAGGAGCTGAGATTTCAGCAGTATAATATTGCACATGTATTAGTAGAACAAAGAGGAAACACCGCTCTGGACGCTTAGCTCATTGCTACAGGTGCGATTTGATTCATTTTATTGAGAACTTAAGTACCTTCTCAAACTGTTACATGTTCTTTAAGCTCAGAAAGTAATTTACACTTCACTTAGCTTCCCCCCTTCCTGATCTCTGCCCCCTCTAGCCAGCACGGCACCGTCTCAGGTCCTCTGGATACTCTCAGAGTTGAAGGCAGAGATCCTCCGCCCGTGTAGCTGACAGTTTCTTTGGGGAGGTGTGAATTTTGCGAGGTAACAAACTTCCTGGGATGTTTGTGGCTTATCTTCTTTGTTTCTTTAACATGTCTTGCTCTTTGGTTTATCAGCTTAAAAACATTTATTATCATGTACTTATTACTACATTTCCTAACATATTACAACTATTTTTGAGGTTACAATACATTCTAACCTTATTTCTACTTAACTATATTTAACACTATTTCTGCATAATACATTATCACTAGTGAATTTTAGATCCATATTTGTGAAAGCCAACATTTATCATTCACTCATTTATCACAATCTCTATTTAATGATCACTGAGCTGAATTTTCTAAGAGCAGTTTAATGTTTTTTTATGAAAGGAATGGAAAGGAGGTGTCTTTACAAACAAACTGTGGGCCTGCTGTAGATAAAGCCAGGTACTGAGAGGTGAGAGAAGCAGTGGGAGGAACCATAAATTCCATAGGAATTCCACTAATTGACACAGACCGTTACTCACTCAAGACTGCATTAAATCCCTGGACTTAGAGGAAAAGAACAGAGACGCAAGGAAAATGGGGAGGGGGGCGGGGGGAAAGGGTGTGTGTGTGTGTACACATTAGAAAGGGGTCTTTACTAGGCAGTTTAGGAGGTCTGCACCTCTCGAGTACCTCAGCCAGTGAGGAAGAAGAGAGGGAAATGCAGCCGGGAAATTAGGATAAAAAGGAGGCTGCATCCTCCAACAATTTGAGAAACTCCAGGGGAATGCCCCATGGCTTCTCCCTTTATTCAAATAAAGTAATAGGACTCCTCTGTCTCCTTTTTGGACATAAACTCTGGTGTTTGTGGATTAATTTTCCTGACATTTAGAATGGAAGTATGCAATGGTAACTTGCTTTAGAAGTTGTTTTTAGCTTTGGTGTATTCAAGAACTAAGTAAAACTCACCAAGAAGGTCAAAGTGATGGTGGACTCAGCTGTGCCATGGTTCTTGAATTTTATAGAAAATAAAGCCTGTACTGGCCAGTGTTCATTTGACTTGACTGAGTCTGTTAGTCCTTCAGTAGTGGGGAGCAGGGTTGTAAAGGTGTATTTTCAAGGCTTCAGGAGTCTTAGGTTGTCAGATGTGAGAATGGAAATGGATGCACCATTAATTTACTCTGATCTTGAAAGAGGCTCTGGTGGCTCTGTGTTGATAGTGACTAATGACAGTCTTTTCAAAATGCTTGCTGATTGCTGTAGACAGCAGTCAGGGAGTAATATCTGAATGCCCTGATGCCCTATTCATTTTGTGCTGCAGCCTTTAGAAAAAAATTGCATGTGCTGTAGAGAATGTACCTAAGTGCCACTGGGAGAACTGCAGTGATTGGGCAAAATAAGTGTTGGAGTGCCTGCAAGAAGTGTGACAACTGTGCTTCTGCCTGGTCTGAGTTACCTTCTAAATCTCTTTATTTGAGTTAATAAACTGTGCGGAGGTAGATGTCTGAAAAAGACCCCAATAACTCTCATTTAGGTTAATAGATTTTTTAAAAATAATGTAAAATCTCATTACTGTTATATTATCTAGATTCTTTGGAGAATCTGGATTGAACCCATTTTAGTGTTAGGGCTAGATTACACACTAGAATAATCTATTTTAATCTATTTTCAGTAAAACTAGCAATATAACAGAAGGTTAGGTAGTTCTTCATTTTGGCTTGCACTTCATTCTTAACCTCTCAATTCCACCCATGATTCATGAAGGCTCTGTTTTTCAGAGTTGATGTGCTGGGTAAAGTTTAAAAGAAGCTCTTATTTTAAGTTGTCCATTGGAAGAGGAGAAAGTAAGACATTGGATGTGTGAAAGGAATGTGTTGTCAAATATTTTAGTTTATGTACATTATTATTAGTGCGTTATAATAGACTATGCTTTTTGCACTTCTTAGCTTCAAAATAAAATTTTGGTGCATGTGTGATTTCTCTTTAGGAGTCAAAGCTGTTATGAGGGAAGCAGAAATCAGTGTTCTCTGACACTTCAGCATTCTGTAATAGTATCCTTTGGAGTTGTAAACAAGGACTTTTGGACAGTATAGCTAGTGTCTTTCCTAAGCATCTCCCTGATTAGTTTCCAAGCAGCCCCCTCAGAAACAATTAGGCAAATGCTAAAGGGCCCGTGTCCTGGGGTGACTGTAGGATACTGTATTCCCTATTGTCTGTCCTATGCTGGACGTGAATCCTGTGCCTCCCTGTGTCTTTAAGCTGTTTCTCAGGAGACGGGGGAGAGAACTCAGGCGAATCTTTCAGAGCGGTTTGTGCTCAAGGACACACACTCCCCTGTGTTCCTGCTGCTACAGAGCCGAGGAAAGCACCTTCCTGCTTTCGGCTCCTTTTCTTGGGACAGAGACGGAGAGTTAAAACTCTCTGCTTTTTAGCTAGTCTGCTAGCTGAGGCAAGAACTTTTCTTTGGACTGTTCTTCTCCAGGAACAACATCACCGAGAGGCCCCACACCACAGCCCAGAGGGGCCCACGCTGAACCCCAGCTCCGGAGAGGGCGGAGCCACACCTGCAGAAAGGACTCTGAAATCTACCCAGGTTTCTTCTCCACGGCAAGAGGTTTTATTGTTCAACATTATTCATTCTTTTTTCTGTGCCTGCGTGCACTTTGCTCGTTATATAAATAGAGTTTTTTTCACTTTCCTTCACGGAATTTCTCTCCAAACCTGATGGGGGAGGGGCTGCTGAAATCTGCCTTCTAACAGAGGGATGTTCATTTCGGATGTTTTCCACCAAATTTGTCTCAAACCAAGACACCCTGTTAAAAAGCATGTACTGGTCTAAATATGACTTTCTTGGTATTGAAGAGATGGAATGTTTTGGTGGGAGTTTTTACTTTCTTGTAGAAAAGAGCTGTAACAAAGCTGTATGACAGTATTTATTATGAAAAAATCCATTTGCACGTATCAGTTAATTTCAATTAAAAATCCCCTGTTTTTAATACTAACTCTGGACCTCAGATAGCAATCTAGAGAATAGGGAGAATAAGAGTTCTTTCAACTCAAAATTCTTTCAGTCAGCTGAACAGGAAATTTCTTTCAGCTGTGGAATGTACTGTGATACATGCTGTGTCTGACAAGGAAAAGGCATGTAGCAGTACTAATCTGCCCAGAATGTGTTCCTGAAAAGTGAATGATTTGTGACATGGTGGTTATGAAACAAATTTTCCCCAAACAACTGATGTGAGGGTGGGAGGTGATGAGTGCCAAAATTTAATAAATGTGCCTGAATTAAATTTGTGGGGACAGTATGTGCAGTGTGGAGAACTGGAAGGCAGAAGCACAAGCATCAGGACTGTCAGCTGAGAGGTATTACTTTTTCAGCAAGTGACTTTTTGGAAGGGACCACTGCTATGAAAGGTCCCAGCTGCTTCCTCTATGAGATTGAATGCCTGACCACTGCCCTGTTTTTCCTTCCTGCACCTTGCTTAACTTGCTTCAGCTTGATTCATTGGGGAAAGATGAAGGTACTAAAAATGTAGCTGTTCAATGACCTAGCCCAAAGTGAAACCCAAATGGGGACTGTTCATAGTGTAGTAATCTGCTGGAGTCTCCAGAACCTGAAAAACTATGAAGGCTCCAGGAAAAGAAGTAATGTGTCTAGAGGAGGGATGAGGCAAGATTATTTTAGTATGGGTAAGGTTATTATATGTGCTTTGTGACTGATGAAGATTTTCTAGTTTTTCTCCAAATTGTTCTTGGATTTTCAGTTTTTTCCCTATTCTAATTTGGTTCCATTTATTAAGCACTTTTGTTTAACTGATCGCTTATGAATTTGGCAGCATGACTGCTTGACTGCTAGACTGCTTCTAGACAGGTTAATTTAGTTTCTCAAGTTTCTCAGGTGATGGCTGAGTTGGTGTTTCAATTGTTTAATAAGGGTCAATTAATAAAAGTGGTTTTAATAATCTCTCAGTGTCAGGCCTGCAAGTATTTCCTCATGATCAGTGAAGTCGTTATTTGCGGCAAATCTGAGTTGAAATAGGTGTTCCTCTTCCTGTTCTGTAGACTCTCTGAGTCCCAAAGTTGGTATTACAAATATCTGATAGTATTTTTTTCAAACTGAAATTAAATGATACCTGCAAATCATTTTTTCTTTTAATTTTAATTATTTTCACACAGCTTGTTTCAAGTCCAAAGGATGATTTCCCTTAAATTAAAGTGTATTTTAAAACTAGGAACCTAGTTTTACTTGTTTTGGGGGAGAAAAAGACTTTCAGTATATCCATGGGAAATAGTGGAACCAATACGGGGATAAAGATTTAGATCTTCAAAGCAGGTTTCATAAAACTGTTCCTTCTCTGCGTTAATTCTTTGTTTTGATCATATTAACCTTCTATCTCCTGTGACCTGCGGTCCTGCTCAAGCCACCAATGTTGAGCTTCCTTACTCATGCCAGTGCCAACCAGCATGTTTTGGAAACAAGCACTATTCCTGCCTGTGACTGAAGAGGCCCTTTCTTACTCTGTAGCTTGTTCTGGGATCTCCCTCCTCATTCCAGTCTCTGATGCCACAGGTCAGGAACACTCACATTCCCAGGTTTACTCCAGTGACTGGCACCACATTCCATTCACACACAGGCATATGCAGGTCCTCACAAGTATCTGGCACTGAATTCTTGCAGCATGCACATGCATGGGACAGTGCAAGCAATTATGCAGAGAGGCAGAAAAGGGAATTTTTAATAAGAATATGCAAGAAGATGAGACAGACTGTGGCCATCAGGCACAGGACTAAGTCAGATTTATGTACTGACTGGCCCTATTTTACAGACAACTGGACCCCTTTGTATCCTTTTTGTCTATCTTATCTCTGTTCCTCCTTGCTCTCCCCCTGCTTGTCCCTCCACAGCTCTATTGATTCCCTCACTCAACAGGGTTCAGGGCCCCTGGGTTTGCAGAAGGACCAGAGGACCCCTGGGTTTGCAGACTGACCAGCTGCAAGCTCCACGTGAGTTTTCCTCAAAGTGGTGGCTGTAGTTGCTTGTTAGCTCAGCAGCTATTGTGACTGGCAAGGTTAGTTTACTGTCACTGTCAACATCTTTGCCTTCTCAGGTGTGTGTCAGTATATTTTGCTTCCTGGCTTACCACTGTTCCTTTGGTTTGCCAACTGACCAAGCTCCCAGTCAAGATAACCTTGGAATAAACATTCCAGTGCTCTCACATCTCCTCATCAATTCATGTGGATGAACAGACTTGGGTGTCATCACCACCTCCCTTATCATTTGGTGGTCAGGTTTGTGTCCCTGTACGTTCTTGTATATGACTTCCTCCTTTTCTCATTTGCTGCACTGAAAAATGTCCTTGACTAGATATCTTTGAGAATACTGACACTCATTTCCACATACCCTTACTGTAGCCATGGTGGAACATTTTGTACCTGCCATCTTAAACTCTTTGCCCATCTCCTGGATCTGCTTATGTCTGCAGTCTTGATTCCAGTGACAGATTTCATGCTCATTATACTGCTTTCTCTTTCTCACTATTTATCATCTTACACAACTTCCGTGATTTTGTCCCACCCAATCACAGTTATGTATTGAATATAGTGACTCCAATTGCTACATCCTGACTTCTGTCATTCAGTTGTCATTTCCTGTTCTTCTGCTTTTCTCAAGATAGTTTGACATGCTTTCAGGCTGGTGTTTTCTCAATTTGTTAAGTCCCAGATGACTATGTCTTCTTTGGCAGTGATTAAAAACCGTGTTAAAGATTGCAAGAACTCTTTCTTAGACCTGCTTTCAATAATTTGCAGAATACTTTACAGGTGGCATTCATAGTTATTAACAGTCAATGATCTTTTCTAAAAAAAGGTTTTAAAAAACCAGGTTGTCCTAGGTTACAATGTAAGATGTGCCCAAAAGTATGTATTCTATCGCCATCTTCAT
>VYZQ01061079.1:11869-14369 GCA_013400655.1 Mystacornis crossleyi
TATATATATATAATTTAGCTGAGCTTAGGCTTGCAAATAACTTAGGTTTGCAAATAGCTGTCCTTAAGGGAAATACAGAGTACACTGAGTTCTGAAACAATATTGATAGAACAGGAAAATAAAATTAAGTCTAAATTTTAAAAATTACATCTTAACTATACGGGGGGAAAAAAATCGTGGAAAGTCCCCTGAGCAAGACAGGTCTTCTGTCGACCCAGCAGATATTTTGATTCCATGCAAGCTGTCCTGCTATATAAAACAGACTCCTGTCACCAGCCAACCTGTGATGCCTCTCAGTTTTGTGTAGCATGCAATCACCTTTCCAGTCATACTGGCCAAACCAGAAACCCTTCCTGTAGCCCCAAAGGTGAAACTCAAGGGTTTTTCCTTATTGACACAGAGGCAGGATGGTGTGAGACATATATGAGGCAGCCAGTGGTATTTCAGAGAGGATGAGGTTTCAACATTCAGTTCTGCAAGTATTCTATTCAGTTCTAACCAGATGGTAGAAAGACATCAACATAAGTTTGAATAGACCTTGATAATGCTGGGGACAACTGGTGCACCAGAAACAAATAGGTGGAGGGAATTGATAGATTAGGTGATCCCAAATGTCTTCCTCAGACTTTAAAACTACACAGAAGTTGTTTTGTCTCATGCAGGTGATGCAGTGATTGATGAAAAAGCCACAGACAGCATAATCAACTTTTGTCACAAACAGATAAGGCTTTCTGCCACTACTTTAGATTTTACCACCTGTAAGTAGCTTATCCAATGTACAGTGTACTAAAGTACATTTATTTGGGAAGGAACTTCTGGAAGTCATCTGGTTCAACCCCTAATTCAGCAGAGAACCAGCACAGATCAGATTGCTCAGAATTTTGTACAGTCAAGATTTGAATATCTCCACGGATGTAGTTTTATAAATCACTAATATTTCTTCATGTTCTTCATCTTTTACACTACAGTATCCTAAAATTGGGAAATTTTAAATTTTCTACCTGAGACATTGATAGTCGGGCCTGTTTCTAAGGACAGAACATATCTATGAAATATTAATGTGGTATAAACCAATGAAGGTGCCCTTGAATGTTTTTAGTTCTACTGGAGTTCATGTGATCCTCGATAAGAATTCTGTTCTGTTCCCCATGGGTTATAGCTTAGCCTCAAGACTTAGTGGATGTGTGACTTAGTGTGAATTTAGTGGAGACTATGATGCCTATAAACCCTTAAAAATCTCACACACACAGAAAAAAAAGGTATTAGTAGGTTCCTATCTCAAACTATGCCAGGCTCACTGTCAGACAGCAGAAGTGCTTACAAATATCCATCATAATGTTCTCAGGCTTATAAAATTAATTTAGCCCCTTGTGGTGCAGACCGGCAGGAGCTCATAGTGAATGCATTCTAAAGAATGCATCCTCTTTTCTCAAAAACAGAAAAGAACACTAAAACTCTCAAGAATCTTTTAAATAATGAAACCTGAAGTATCTGTAACTGGACAAATGTGTGACAAAGCTCGGGGACCAAAACACAATTTTGTGATTCACAAAATTGTATGCTTCATATGCATCTTAATTATCTTCTACCAGATTTGAATTTCCTTTTCTACATTTGCTATGAGTGAAGTTTGAAAGCAAACTTGTTTTAGAAGTGGTAGGAGAAGAATTGTAGTCATGGCTTCAAGTGGGAAACTATCTACATGTTCCCTATTAAATGTAGATACAGTCAGAAAAAGATGAGACATTACCAATAAGCAAATATTTTCCAATGCCTAAATTCTTCATAATTTTAACTGCAGTCTTAAATTACATTTAAACATATTTAATGTATATAATTTATTTCAGGAAAAACTTTTTTTAGCTTACAATAGCATTTAACTTTGATGCTTATCTATTGAAATAAACTATATGGGAGAGAAATGTGGTCCTATCTTGCATGAAGCTGTTGTTTGGCACTGCTCTGATAAGACAAGGTTGTTCAAATAAAAGAGAAAAGTAGTTAATGTTACTACAACTATTTTGTGTAGTAGTGAGATGACTCCTATAATTTTTGAGCCAAAATCTCAAAATATTCATGACATGACAAAAATCTGGAACTCTTAATCTGCAGATATTTCAGCTTCTCTAAGTATTGTTGTGCTTTGAGCAGTTTAATCCAGCAATTAAGAGTTCCCTTTATGTATGCAGAAAGTCTCTGAAATCAGAAGCCTTCAGCCTTTCCAGAAGCCTCAGGCCAGAGGAGAAAAAGGTAAATAATGTCAGAAAAAGTGTCTAAGCTCAATAAACTCTACTAATAACTTCACAGATTTCCTTTTAGGATTCACCTCAACCTCTCAATATGTTTCAAAAGCCAACCTGCCTAGTGCCCTAAAGTTTAAAAGCACGGTAACATATTTTTTTAAATATCATTTTTCAATACTAATTTGAGAAGATTTTGAACTAAGAAGAATGGTTTTCCAAGTCAAAACCAGAAGCTCTCATTTGGTTTTGCTGTAGCT
>VYZQ01061079.1:19369-23215 GCA_013400655.1 Mystacornis crossleyi
CAGATTATCTGGGAACATCTGAAGCAAAGATCTGCCCCAGCTGTAGGGGTGATTTGTTCCCTGCTTCCTGAAAAACCAGCACATTTTGGGGAGCGAGAGGCTGGAATTCTTGGTTTTATTTGTATTTATGAGCAAGTTGAGGCATTGGCTGTGTTAAACTAGAGTCTGATGGTGGTAGGGGTCTTCTGTGGTAAGACTGACAAGTTGCTGGTGCTTAGGGAACAAGGCAATGAAACTAAGCACCCTATCCATTGCTTTACAAAGGTTACGTGGAAGGATCTTTTAAATCATTGCATCTGAAAAGCTACATTTTACACTCGCTTTAGTATGTGACACTGTCAGAATGGTGTCCATGCGGAATGCACCTCTGTATGGGTAAAGATGTGGCTGTGGTGCTAAACAAGGGAAAGTGGAAGAAAACACTGTCTGTCTTTCATTATTTTACTTCCTATGGCCCTTGGAAGAGCCCAGTCGCTCTTTCTCACCTTTCCCTGAGTAAACTGCACTGGAAAGGGATCCTGCTTAGCCAGTGCTCAATGTCACAGCCGGCCTGCAGGAGGAGGCCACAGTTCCCTGCTTTCCATCAGAGAGGGAAAGAAATCTCAGCTTGCCAGTACCCAAGACACATTCAGGCACCACTGATTAAAAGCGGGCTGTGGAGCCTGGTCAATATCAAAGATGAAGAGGAATCCACAGAGAAGGGAGGGAGGGAAGGAGATGGAAACGAGAAACTAGGCAGGAAAAGTGCTGATTTTTAATTCTCTTCCTCATAAGGAAGCCTTGAGCCACAACATTTAGCCTTTTGGCCACTTTGCATTTGCCACTTTTTCTGAAGGCTGCATTTTAAATTGAGCTTTTTAGTCAAATGCTTGCTGAAGCAGCAAGTGGCAAGAGAGAGCTGAAAGTCACAGCCTGCTCTTCACTGGCCACAAGCTGTGGCAGGTGGCATGTGGTCAGTGGCAGGAGCTCACTGCGGGGACTTGTGGCCATGGCATGGAGCTCCTCAAGGAGGGGAGCGATGGCAGGCAGGAAGACCCTGGTACTGGCACACCAGCTCTCAGGCAGTCCAGCTATGAAAGAGATGGGGCAAAGAAAAGATAAATGACATTATTTCCATCTGTTGCAATACAGAAGCTTGCACCACGGTAAATTAAGCAATCCACTTGGTGTAACAGGGCATGCTGATAGAAACCTAACCAACCATTCTTACTCCAAACCTTTACCTGGTGAAGCCAATATCAGTTTTGGGGCTTTATGTTTCTGACAAAGTGAAACAGAGTATTGTGCAAAAACAGGTAGACTTCTCTGTTGTCAAAAATGGGATTTTCACAGACAGGGCATATTTAAAAACTGCAGTTCAGCAACAGTGACAAGTATCAGAGTTCAAACTTGAAAAAATCAGAACCCTTCTAATCCAAAAGTGCTACCTCTTTACCTTGACGTATCTTAACATTAAATTTAAAGGTACAAACTATGTAATAGGTATAAAGGATAAGTATAAACACAGTAATATCATGCTTACCAATAGTTTTCTTAGACATGATTAAAACAGCTGATATCTACCACACAAAGGCAGTTGTATAACAGAGGCAGAAAACCTTAATCCTGTCTGCCAGGTCTTTAAAGTCTCCACTAGGATGAAGGGTGCTATAAAAATATTTTTAAGCCTGTAACTAGCAAAAATGACTTCATTATGATTTCATGTGCTGCCAGAGCACCAATTAAATTGACTTGATAATGTTATGATTAGGCAGTACTTTTCATCAGTTACAAAGCTCTTGATTGAAGAAGAGATTTGCAACATTGAAAGAAATGACCTTGTGATGTGGATTTTTATCAATGACTTTTTACCTTGCTGGTTTCCAATTACATGACAAATAAATAATAGTACTCGCAGCTTCTATTATACTTCTGAGGATCCCAAAGTACTCTGCTGATTAATTAGCTTCACAAGAGCTGTGAGAATTAGATACATGTTATCCCATTCTTATTAACATTTCAGAATTCAAATGTGATATCTTTGTCCCATTCAAATAAATGGCAAAATTCCTTTTGACTTTAGTAGGGGTAGGATTTCAGTCAGACAATTTAAGCAGTTTGACCAAAGTCAGAAAATATGTTGTGCAACAGAGCTGGGACATTTCTCCTTTCTCACTATAAACTAACTCAGGTAAAATGTACCCAAAGAATTACACTCTATTCTGCACTTCCATTGTCTAAAAGTCACCTTTGAAAGTCATAGCATACCTTTATAAACTTAATTAAAAAATAATTAAAGGAAATTCATTTATTTGGTGAAAAAAAAGAGAGCATATGTTCCACAAAGCATTCTTTCAAGTCCTTTTCTGTCAATAATACAATAACAATATAGAAGTTATAATACAAACAATATAGAAGTTTGACAACACTTGCTTTTCAGTATTTATATGAACATTATATACATTGAATAAATGTGTATTTGTATTAAATATGTTCTAATATTTGTCTCAGCAGGAATTCATAGAAGAAAATCAATGCACAGTACAGCAGTCTACTTGGAGTTTCTCAGCTCATGCTAAGGCAAATTCAAAATTAAGCAATTACATCATAATAAAGAATAATGTAGAAAAAAAATTGTATTCCTTGATGCTCTAAAATGTGCACTTCATGGTTACAGTTATTTCTCAGACCTAATTGCTGTTTAGGATACAGTGCTGTGGCTGTTCTACCCTGTACTGCAGACTCCTTTGAAGAGTTATAGAAAAGAAGGAGAGATAGACAATGTGTTTTTCACTTTTCAATTATGAAACAGAGTCGAAACAAAATCTTTCTAGACTCAGTTCAAAAAATGTGGCACCTGGAGCAGCGACAGCTGCCCACTGTGTTGCTTGATGTCCACCAGGCAGGCTGGTTCCCTATCAGAGGAGAAATGGAATCTGAGCTACCTTCTTATATTTGGAAAGAATACTTAACCAACTAATCCTTTACGGAAAGAAAAAGCATTAAAAAGTTCTTCCTTTTCAGGGATTACAGCCAAACTCAATGCCTGTCTCCCAGTCTGACCTAAAAGAATTGTGATAGCAACCCTAGTTAGTTGCTTCTTTCTTCTTCAAAAGATATTCCAAGGATCTTGCAGTGAATGTGAAATACTCACCACTGATTATTAAATGTGGATAGAGTGTGAAATGTAATTCCTGAACTGGTTCTCATCTTGTAGATTTGGTGGAAGCATAGTGTTGGTGTAGGAGACCCTGGAAAGGGAAAATGAACTAGTGCAAGAGNTGTGTTTTTCACTTTTCAATTATGAAACAGAGTCGAAACAAAATAAAATCTTTCTGGACTCAGTTCAAAAAATGTGGCACCTGGAGCAGCGACAGCTGCCCACTGTGTTGCTTGATGTCCACCAGGCAGGCTGGTTCCCTATCAGAGGAGAAATGGAATCTGAGCTACCTTCTTATATTTGGAAAGAATACTTAACCAACTAATCCTTTACGGAAAGAAAAAGCATTAAAAAGTTCTTCCTTTTCAGGGATTACAGCCAAACTCAATGCCTGTCTCCCAGTCTGACCTAAAAGAATTGTGATAGCAACCCTAGTTAGTTGCTTCTTTCTTCTTCAAAAGATATTCCAAGGATCTTGCAGTGAATGTGAAATACTCACCACTGATTATTAAATGTGGATAGAGTGTGAAATGTAATTCCTGAACTGGTTCTCATCTTGTAGATTTGGTGGAAGCATAGTGTTGGTGTAGGAGACCCTGGAAAGGGAAAATGAACTAGTGCAAGAGATGCATCTGTGTGGAGAATGGGAAGGTGACACTTTCAGACCATTATAGAGACTTATGGGAGATGTGCCACCTTTGGTTAAA
>VYZQ01061081.1:0-34525 GCA_013400655.1 Mystacornis crossleyi
ATACAAAATCTGACCTGATACCACGTGCCCGTCTCTCTGCACGGGCAAAGCGGCCGTGCTGCTCACTCCTCTCCATAGGGGTCCAGCCGCCCGCGTGGCTCTCTCTCTCTCTGCCATCTGAGAGCCATGCAAATAAACATCCTGAAGCCCTAATGCCTGGGAGCCTTCTTGCCTCCTTTGTCGCTGCCGTGTTGCGAAGCTGTGAGCTAGCCGGGGCCAGGCGGGGCAGTCCGAAAAGGGACACAGGAAGTGAAACACCTTCCCTCCCAAGGCAGCCCCCTGCGCTCTCTAGGAAGGCTGCGGCTGACCGCAACACAAAGGCAGGAGGGATAAAACACAGCAGGCAGCTAGTGCTGAGTAGTGAAGAATGCCCATCCCCACCCTGTTCCTCTTCCTCCCATGGCTTTTTCAGCCCCACATGAACAACCTGTGCCCTCTTTGGCCCATTACTGGGTCAGACAGTACATTTGTTCTCTTATCAACACGGTGATAAGAAGCTGATAAGAAGGTAGAAATTTCTGGAAGCCTTCACAATGGAAATAATCGCTTACGTTCTGTTCATTCCCCACCCCTCTCCCCCTGCCAGCCAGCCACAAAGCCCTTACTTTCACTGCTAAGAAACTATGATCACAAATTTTAGCCAGTATCTGGCCCATTAAGACTTTCTGGACACATCTCCCTTTTTTTTTGGTTTTGCTTAAAGCCAAAAATAAAATATAGACATTTGTGTTTATTTACTTTTTCCAATCCGTCATATATTTGCCATCTGGAAACATGTAAACACCAACAGGTTTTGGCCTTTGATGTTTGCAATTTATTCCTCAGAATTCCTAAAAATTTCTCTGTCAAAAAAAGAGGAACAAACAATGATTCAGCAAAGCCTTTTAAGATCAAAAGGAATAGAATTAATTTGCTAATGTGGGAAAATACCTCAAAAACTTTTAAATAAAACTGTGTTTGACCTCCTTCATTTTTCTGCTGAAAAGTCAAATTATTTACTCAATGCCAGCAGGATCCTCCCTACTAAGAGAAGTTAAAAAATGTGGTGAGTTGAACTTGGCTTAAAGCATCTTAAAAGTTCTGTGATTTCCTTTCCATCCCACTGAAAAATATGGATCAGTTGCGCTGGTATAGCAGTCACTGTTTAGAGCTAATACTAATCATTTTGTGAGTTAAAATTTTTACCAGCTATAATACTGTTTAAAACAGGATGCAATCCTTTACAAAGCATGAAAAAATTTAAGGTTGTGTGAGATTTTGCAAATGATGGAGACAACAAAAATATAAGTGGGTTTTAGAACGAAAAAGGTTGAAACAGCTCGTGTTAATGACAGAAGATAGTTGTAATATTTTAGATATGACCACTGGGTGCATTCCATTCTACAATTCTGTAGAAACAGCAGCTAAAAATTGATCATGTTTGCTTTTAGGGTATTGACTGTGCAAATAAACTCAATTTAATTCCTACATTACTGTGAGAACTTTGGAGTGAGACTCACAGTTTTTCTGTGGCTTGGTAACAATGATATTAACAAATGGATGGTCAGAAACTGGTTTGAGATTGCTAAATTAATTTTTTTTGTTGGTGTGCTGATCTTAATCCAAAGAGAAATGAAAGCAAGGCAGACTAACGTAAAGGCGAAATGCAATATTTTAAAAGATCTGTGCATACACAACACAGGTATCAAAGCCCATTAGTCCACACCAGCTGAGCAGTGAATTTCATGAGACCTGAAAGAGAAGGCAGAGTCATGGAGCAGGTTTTTCTGCACCAAAGTTCCAGCTCCTAATTTCACTGCAACTGTGACCTTAATAAGACAAGTGAGTCTGAACAATATGGAAATTCAGAGAGAGGCCTCAGACACTCGCATGCCCACATCAACAAACAAACAAACAAAAAAAATAAAGCCGCCCAACAACCCCCCAGAAAATCTCATTGCCCAGAGAAGCTGTGGATGCCCTTCTCTGGAAGTGTTCCAGGCCAGGCTGGACAGGGCTTGGAGCAATCTGGTCTAGTGGAAAGTGTCCCTGCCTGTGACAAAGGAGATGGAACCAGATGGTCTTCAACATTGCTTCCAACCCAAGCCATTTTAGGATTTTACAAAAATCAAAACCAACTGCTTATTTAGTTATATTTGCCAAAAATCCGTCATATGAGGTTAGAGCAGTTTTGCCTCTAAAACAGTGGGGTGTAGGTTCACAGCTCCTCAACTCTGCTAGGGGGGTGAGCAACATCATAATCTTGTGTAACCCAGCCTGGGGAGAGGCTGCTGTGTGTGACAACTAGAACCTGAGGACAATTCCTTCGTCTGCATCATAGTTTCACATCAAAATCCACATTTCCTTCCACAGCAGCTGACTCCCCTCTTCCTGCCAATATTTCCTTCCTTTTTGTTCAAGACTCACAACAGAAGGAAAATAAAGAGCCAATGGGAGACAGTAGTTTGAAAAATTCATCCAACAACCTGCAATGTCACCAACAAGAGCTGGAACTAAATATGTCTGTGAAGACAAATTCCTTAACTGTTCATGCTGAAGGACATGGTAGGTAACATTAACTTGGCTAATTGTTTACTTGCTTAGCTAATCTAACATAATCTGCATTGATTAGATTTTGATTTCATGCTGGATGAGTATACTGCTTCTCTGTGCCTTTCAGTTAATTTGTGAACTGTACCAAAAAGATATTTTTATAACACGTTTAACGCTCCACAGCTAAGAGGGAACAGCAGCGAGAGTGAAGGAGGACAGCTCTGCTGGTATTAAAAGGGTCATTAAACTCAGCATTAGGTAAAGGTCTTGTTTTGGGTTGTATTCAACACGCATGATTAAAAATGAAGTGTAAGCAAAAGGCATTGAAGAGAAATATTCAAATGCAAAGTACAGTGTTGGTCCTTGTGTGTGAAACTATATAGAGTTTATGGATGTTCACTCTCCTATTCGAGCTCCTTCCATATCTCTTTTAAGATTTCAAAGCCTCAGTTCATGGGCTCGATACTCCAATGGTTTAAAGGTGAAATGTTATAACGAGTGTGACAAGAGTGCCATATACTTAATAAATCCTAAACATTCACTTGAGAAGTACAGAGGTAATTTTAAGCCTAATGAAATCTATAAATAAATAAGTTTTTTGATCACTTTTCTGAGTTTTACTGCCATGGGGCCAGAAAGTTTCCTAAGAGTTTATTTAAAGCATTTTTTGCTTTCAAAAGAAGAAGGAAGGGTGCACATATTTTGGCCTAAAGAAATCAATTCAACTTTGATGGAGGTAATCTGCAGAAATATAGGATTTATTGCATTTATTGCTATGGAATTTTGACATATAAACAATACTTTCTCCAGCACAGTGTTGGGGTTTGACACTGGCTAAGTACTAGGCACTCACAAAAAACTACTTTTTTTCTTCTGTTGTAGCTGAGCAGAGGAGGGGCAATGGAAAACTTCCTGAGTTGAGATAAGGATTAGGGGAAGAACAGTTTAAGTCAAAACAGGTTTAAAATTTAAACAGTATAAAGAAAATTTATTAGCAGAATTAAAAGTAAAAAGGGTAATGAGAACTATAATAAACCTTTAGAATACCTTTCTATTTTCAGTCTTTCCTTCTTTTCTACTGACTGCACAAGGAGACAAAAGGTGGGGCCTTGGTTAAAACTTCTTAAAAATCTTTCTTCAGTATGCTAAAGAAAAAAAAGTTTCTATTTTTTGTTGTGTCATGGGATCTTATCCATAGTAGATAGTTTTTTGTGAACTTTTCTAACACGGTTTTAACTTTTACAAACAGCAGTCCGCTTGAGCTGCTGTAACGTGAGTCTTATGGGCCAAGTAGTCTTTTCACAACTGCCTGGTGTGGGTCATTTTACTTCATGGGGTTTAGTCTTTTAAGGATGAGTTGTTCTAGCTTGGAAGCAAGGGTTTTCTTTGTCTATCTTTGGAAGCAAGGGTGTTTTTTTTAATGTTTGAGTTTTTCACTAGATTACAGTTTTTCAGTATCCACACGCTCCAGCATGAGTACTCTTCTTCACAAGGCTGTGCGTGGGTATCTGCACCCCCCAAGGCACTTAATGAATTACAGGGAAACTGTTGTATTTTAGTCTTCACTACGGCTTGCAGAAGAATCTCAGCTCTGGCATTTGGAGTACTTTTTTTCTCTTTTTTTTCACTGACTTTGGTGTTGCCATGTTGGTTCTTTTTACATTTTTTCACTTTTTCTCTGACTCGGAAGAAAGTTAGTGTCTGTAGGTTCATTTGTTTTTAAGTTTCATCAGTTGAAAAGTTCTTATAGAGCTTCGCTGCCTTGAAAGGATTGATTTTGTCTGGGCTCTATATCAGGGAATTGTTTGTCACATTTTCATTGCTGGCTATATGGTCTCTGTTGGCACCACACAGGTGGCCCCGGCTGCGTGNGTTTGGAAGTCCTGTTCTAGCTAAAAATGGCAAAGCTTGGATGTTTCATGGTGACAAATTTCACAGCCTTCACCTTGAATCCTCCATTTGAAATCTAGACTGATTGAGACTAAAAGTAATTTCTGTCTGACAGCTTATGTGAAGAGAGTTACTTCATTTCATAACAAATGTGTGGCCAACAGCCTAAAAATTATTATCACAATTTAACAAGTCCATTGGCAGTTCCAGGAGCACCATGGATAGATGGAAATCAACCCTGCCTGTCCGAGGCTGAGTGAAGTCAAGGCCGGCTAGAGAAAAAAATCAGAAGAAAAACTAGGAATGTTGTAATTCTTCTGTTGAAGAGATCACAAATTTAATTGCTTGAGTTTCTCTGTAGGAGTAAAATCTACCTATTTCCGCAGAAAAAGCTGCTGGCTGGCAAATGTATGATTTTTGTTCCATAGAGATGAGTTACCTGGTGTGCAAAAAAAGGAAAATGATCATTTTATGTCATGACCACTTGGGAAGAAGATGATTTTCTTCAGCAAATAACAGGTCTTTTTCTGTCTTAGGAGGGCAATGCTAGCAAATGCCAAAACCAAGGTTCGGTTGTGTACCTTATTTAAATCCCAAAATTAAGTGGCATGAGCCGAGCCATATTGCCTGAGATTGCTCTTCCGCAACTGCTGAATGACAAAGATATTCCAACATAGCTCCTAATTCAATATAAATTCTTCTATTCAGATAAAAACAAAGAAGCTATGAAGCAAAGAAATAAGCCTACATTCATCCAAATTTTAGATTATTTTTTCTCATATCTGAGAAAAGTTCACTGCTTTTCCTGGAGTAATTGATGTGTTTGTAGAAAAGGAATTTTAAGGACTCAGAAAGCATGTTCATGAAATGTGGATTTCAGCTCTTCCTAAATAAATGTGCCAAGCAAAATGTTTGCAAACATATCCATTCAGGAACCTGAAATGCAAAGCAATTTCTCTGTCCAATCACAGCTAAAAGTATTCATATCGTTTAGCAATAATAATCACCTATTAAACTTAAATAATAATTAAGAAGTAGTCATTGCCTATTAGTGACAATCCTGGGAAAGGAAAATGAGTGTGAATTAAGGCTACTGGCAAAGGATGCTTTCAGCTTTATTGTTCTAGCTAATTCTCATGGTGGCACTGCTTCATGCTGTTGTACTATACATACAGAATATGGGAGTAAATCCAACGAAGTCACACTTGAAAACCCTTATTTTACCACTGGGGTTATTGCAGACCATACAGTACAAAGAGTCCAACGAGATAAGTATTCATGGACACACACACAAAAAAAGCTAATCTTGATAAATCAAAGTAAATTATTACTGAGGCATGAGATTTTATATGTGTGTATTTATCTATCTATACACATGCACATATGATAAGGATCTATGGACTGATTTTTACAAAAAACTGTCAAGATAGTTCTATGTTAAGGAGAAACTGCATAAAATTGGTGATTGAATTATTTATTTTGACCTGGAGCAGCCTTAAGTTATGGACTTTTCACATGTGATTTTTTACGTCAGAATATGGTCAATATTTTTCTCCCTGTGCAGGTCCCATTGTTTCTTGGTCAGCTTAGTTTTTTCCGTTGTTGCATGGGACAAGTTCTGTCCTTCAATAAGCAAAGCAGGATCGATTTCAGTCAGAAGTAATGTGTCCATGCACCCAAGAATTGGTTTTTGTTCTGCACAGAACAACCGCTCTCACTGATTTATACCCCATATTTTCAAAAATGCAATAATAGCATTGCATCATCTCAATCAGGAATGTGTAAATTATCTGAGAAGCCGAGATGCAGGAGAGCAGAACACCTTCATCAGGTCAAGAAAAGCGATTATTTCCATGGCTACCAGCAACTCTTAATTGCCATAATGGACTCTTATTCAGGGAGAAGTAGTCAGGCTTGCAAAGAAGAGTGAATATGTACTTTGTGACAAAACCATTAACTACAGAGAGAAGTTCTTTATGTACAACTGAAATGCGGAACAAAATACAGGCATCTGCTTAGCATCTCCAGGAATAGTATACAGGGTGTTAGTCATCCATGTCTTCTGCAGGGAAAACAACACAAATATCTCATTAAAATCTCTTAATTACCATAATAATCCTGATTGCCAACTCAAAATAGATAGAAGTATTAGATCTCTTGTTCCCCGTCTTGAGGTTCCTATTGATTTTTACAACAAAGCTTCCAGATAATTAACAGTGTTACGTAAAAATAAGCCACCACTGCTTATGGACTCTCTACTGGTTCCCAGTCTGTCACTGCTAGAAAGCTATTCCACCGAGGATGGGGGAAAACAGTGAATGTCTAAAACTGTGACACTGGAAAGAACAATAGCTGACCTTCCTAATAAATAATGTAAAACATGAGTTCACTTCACCTAGCCTAAATAAAGATTAATTTTGAATCTTTCACTCCCCAAGGCTAAAAGTGTTCTAACTTTAGGTAACGTGCTTTTTTTTAAAAAAAGTTTTATAGCATTAAAGGTACTTCAAAATAAATACTGTAATCAAAGCACACAACTCCTGCAACTGTTAATATCTGGGAGGTTTCATGAGAGGACCACTCAGTTATGGTAGTGTTTTGTGGTGTGATTTAAACCTTTGCTAGAAAGCTAAAGATTCTAATGCTAGGTACAGCAGCTATCTGAGGACAATGGCTCTGGTGTTCGGCCCTGGAAGCTTAAAGAAGCTAAGTCAGTTTTTGGTGGGTTGTGTGTGTACAAATGCTCACTGCACCACTGATGTTTTTCAAGAAGACAGTGTTCTAGAATCATAGAATCATAAAATTGTTAGGGTTGGAAGGGATCTTATAGATCATCTAGTTCTAACCCAGGTGATTTTGAACACTAAGAGGATATTAAGCTGTTCAGGGTATCATAACATTTGAAGACTGCATTCGATCATTCTTTAAAAAAATATTACAAATACATTGGTTGATGAGAGATTATTGAAAATCAACTCCTATCCTCATCCCAAGG
This sequence comes from Mystacornis crossleyi, assembly GCA_013400655.1. Classification (NCBI taxonomy): domain Eukaryota; kingdom Metazoa; phylum Chordata; class Aves; order Passeriformes; family Timaliidae; genus Mystacornis; species Mystacornis crossleyi. Next base: position 7,418 of record VYZQ01061081.1, read on the forward strand.
CTGCCTTGTCTTTTCAAGCTTAGAGCTCATCAGAGCATAGAGCATCTACTATTCTGAATTTATATGGTTCTTGGCAGAATGCAGCCCGGTTTTTGATAGTTAACCTGAGTTTTACCATAATGAATAACTATAGCAGCAGTCTTGGAGTTCACTCTGTGAGGGTGGAGGTTGCAGTGAACATTTCTCATCTATTTACTTTTTGGGAAGGGCCACTGCAGACCATATCAGTGTCTGATGCTTACATAACTATAAGCTTAAACTTTACAGTACCTCTACATTAAATTTTACACCACCAAGTGGCTTTCAAGATAGGTTAAAAAAAGAGTCATTTTCCTCATTGTGAAACAAAAACACTAAAGCGCCTTGTGATTGTAATACAGAGAAAAGATGGTATTGAGTGACGCATCTGTCTCCCAGGTCTTGAAAGAAAATACAGTGTGCTTTGACTTACCTAGTGCTCACTTGAGGCATTCAATCTAAACAGTCATTTCAGAGTTTTACAGAAGACAATACAAATTACCGTGCAGTCATGGACAACAGCTTTTGATGACAAAGAGCAAACAGACAGGGAATCCTTTCAGGCTCACAATATAGAAAAAAGGACATTTTTGTATTTCCAAATGATACTCAAGGTTCAGGTATTGCAGACAATACAAAAATAATGCAACATTGCTTCTCTCCAATGCACTTTTACTTCTGGAGTTAGTTCACCTATTTTGATTCACTGATGGTCCTTATTCTCTACCAGCTTCACACACCCCTTTTTGTAAGAGGTCAGTGCACAATATAAAGATAATACTGAACCTAGGAGGAAAAAGTAAGGTTATTTGTGAGACTAGAGTTGAAATTGCCTCCTTGCTCCATTTAGTTCTTTAAGAACATAAAGCAGAAAATTCCTTCATGCATTGTTTCCATTGTCTGTCATATTTGATGACTTATCTCCCAAAGGAAATAAAGAAAGCACACCTGTTACCTTGAAGTTCTAATCAAGCATTCTGCATATTGGTTGTGGAAGAGGAGAAAACTGAAGGAAGGAGAAAAAGGAATAGATATACCTAGTCCTCCTATGTAACAGACAACTATTGTTTCCAAGAGTTTTAATTTATATACAAATTTCAGTGACTTCAGTGGAAATTCTCTTGAGGCATAAATTCGGATCTAAAGCTCAGAAGAAAGTTTATAAAGTCAAAGGTGGCTCCTGCAGGCAACACACACTGTTTAGAGTAAGTTGTGCCCAATGAGCAGGACCCCAGTGCTGTGACTTAGAGCTGATAGAAGCACTCTGGCATCAGTGGGGCTCTTTACACTGACCCCATGAGCCTTTGGTCAGTCTTTACCATGTGAGTTGTCTGGGAAACAACAGCCACAGACTGACACTCATTATCCAAATGGAATGTAGAATGCATGACAAAATCTGGCATGTTAATTCTGATGTTATGCCAGAATTTGAAAATCAGTAGTATTAACCCTAGAAGTTGCACCCCAGGGAGTTTCCTATCTGCCTTCTTAGAACATTAAGTCCTCCAGGAACAAATTCTTTGGATCATTCTTTTAACAATTTCTCTTTCTTGCTTTCTTTATAAAGTAAATTGGAATGGAAAGGGACCAATCACTCTTAAGTTGAACCTCAAAACTGGACACCCACTTACAACTGGATCAACAGAATGGAATACAGTAGTAGTCTCTAGTCAGTCATAGAGACCAGAATAGGGAGAGAGATTGCTAAGTAAAGGCAAATCAAAAAAGAGAGGTTTGATGTATTTTTTAGCAGTATATTCATTTTTCAGGTTATACATTGATAAAGGTCACTGGTGACAGTGACTCATTATTGACTGATCAAAGGCCATCAAAGTCATCAAAAGTCTCCACAGAGTCTCATTTGATCACTGTTGTCAGGTGTAAGTCAGTTATTTCCTTTCATAGATTTTGTCAGTGTGAAAATCTTCTCTGGCTGGGGTGAGTGTGAAGAGCAGCCCCCAAGACCCATGAGCATCCTCCAGGCCAGGCTCTTGGGTATAGGAGAAGGCATCTTTCAGGAATGTGAAGTAAGAGAAGATAAGTATCAGAAAATAGATCAGGTTGGTAGAAAGACTAAGATGCCTTAGGGGCACATAAGTGGGTAAGAAATGAGACAAATATGTACTCGGAGTAAAAATAAATATTTATTTTTCAGCTAGAGGAAGGTAAACATGCCCCCAGATCCCAGGGCAGTTGAAGCCATCTGATTTTTACAGAGGTCTTTCATAGTACCATATTACCCTCCTACTTGTAAAGAACATTTCACTCCTGCTCCTTTGGCCTTCAGTGAAAGATGTTAAAACTAGACTTGAAATTTTTCTTGAGTTTGGCATAATGTAACTCTGACACTGGGAATTTTTGCCAAATATCTGCATACAGATGATAAACACAAAGAATTGCTCTGTTGTTCCTTCAGCATTTCCTGACCCTTTCTCCTTTAAATGCCAACATTTTATAGGTTCTTTCCCCTTTTTTATTCTTCATAAAACCACTTTCAGTTCAGCATAATTTTCCAGGCAAACTGCACACTTGTCAGATCACCTGATTAAGAGCTCTGTACTCATTACCATAAAAAACAACATGCTCGCTGAATCATTAAAAAGCAGATTGGTCAGTAATATTAATCAGTTTTCTGCTAATAAATACAGCTCAGCATGCTAATTCTGTGTCCTACTCAAATACCAACAATGAAGAATTTAGCTTTTAAAAAGTTCACTGCATCTACTATTAGTGCATCGGTCTTTGTAAGGAACATTACTGCTGTCTTTAAAGGGCATCCAGTTCATGTATTAATTATGTCACTCAAAGAGTGCACTGATTTCTTGAAAATCTCTTCATGCATAAAAGCAATTGGAATATTGTATATGTCTCAACCCTCTCAATCAACTTGAATACAAAGAAAGACCAACGAAGTACTTGAGTTCAAGAGCTGGCATCAGGAATAGAAGCACAAGTAAATGAATTCAATGCACTTTTCATCGCCACATGTCTGTGGGGCAAACACCGTCAGGGACACATGGCAAACCTTTGCTGGCCAGGAGAAATGAGCTACCATGGTCACAGAGCAAGGCTGCAGAGGGATATATGCGACACCATTTTGAGAACTTAATGGAGAAAATGGTGGAGAAGGATTCATAGGAAGAGGTTGCTTGTCACCATGGCATTCAGCAGCAGCAGTAGAGTTACATAATGTCACGGGGTGACCCTCCGGAGCTGTCCCTCCGGTGACCCAGCTCCCTGTCACCCAGCGACACCGGGACGGGTACGACTCTGTCTGCAGGCAGACTTGGTCGATCCCATGGGCTTCTTTTCTCCTTTCCAAGGACTAACTCCAAGGTTAGGCACACCAACAAACTAGAGACGAAGGCGAGAGAGAAGGGAGGACTCTGCGAAGGGGTTTCCAACCGAGTTTATTGGAGAGCCTGGCTGGCCCACCTCACCTCGGGGAGTCTGCCTAAGCAGAGCCCCGAACAGCGTGCCAACAGGTCCTTTTATTGGGGGGCGGAGAAAGGGGTAGGCGGTGAGGGGGGACCAATGGGATTAGTTCTGGGGGTGGTTCGAGGGGTAAGGGACACTCCTGGGATCCAATCCTCAGGAGAGGGGAGGGACTTCTGGGAGATTTAGCCTATCACTCGATGCCCAGCCTGGAACTTTCCAGAGGCCAGGCTGGGCCTCAAGATGACAGACAGGTCTTCTGGGGAAGGAGGAGGGCAAGGCACACGCCTTAGGGGAGGAACAAACATGGGACATACCAACTGGGAAATACAGAAAGGGGGGGTACACAGAACAAACCAACTGAGGCAAATGGTACAAACTGAACAGGAACAGTAAACTCAATTATATAACGCCGCTACAACATAATCTCCAATTTTATCAATAATACTGAGCAATTAATGTGTTAGAGTATATGCATTGTGCAACAAATCTCATGTTAAAATTCCATCCATATTTAGACTGTTGTCAACCTTTGGTTGATCCAAAATCAAATCTGGATCTGATTTTTGCTTAAATAAGAACTTTTGGACAATAATTATTCTTTCTATTGCTTTCAACCTCTGTCTGTTTTGAGGAGACAATTTTATCTTCCAGCCACAAACCTGCTGCCTTTATGCAAGGAAAGCTTCAAACTCCATAAAAATCACTCCAAGGAAACAGCTGTATAATCCTCTCCTGCCTTTCTAATAAATTTCTATTTCTACAATAATATTTATAAAGAAAATCCATCTGTAGTAATTGCTGATGGCACTCAACAGGGCTCAAGAGAATTTCACATTCTGAAAACCAAAAACTTCACTCTGGTAGAGGTTCAACTGAAAGTACCTGGGGTTCAGGAGTGCTATCAACAATTATACTGTAGAACAAGCATGCTCGGTGAAAGTCCTTTGAACAGGAAAAAGGTCAGGAAATCTGTCATTTTACAAGGACGATCTTAGTAGTACATAAAGGAGTTCTCTAGAATGTGAACTAACATTTATTGAGCAAAACAATAGGAGTACAATTATTGAAATGCCACCCACTTCCTATAATTGCTCATTATTACTGTAATGCAGACTATTTTTTCAAAAGCAAAGCTCTCATTTTGATTTGAAAGGTTTAGTGTTTTGCTTCCTCCTCACTATAATGAATCTTTGACTCACATGCTAAAGAAATTAAAAGGAGAAGGAAGAAACCAGAGAATGTGGGCACACAGGGAAGAGTATACTAAAACATGGGCTTGGTGTGAGAGCTCTCAGAGATACAGTTTGAAAAAGCAATATAGAATTGCATATGGGCTTAGAAACTAAGTAAAAAATCAGAAAAGAAAAGGAAAAAAAACCTAGCCTCTTACTGCTAAAACACATCGTTGAAAGCAAATCCTTTGATGAGATAGTTAATATTTTAAAAAGTGATTTGTTTGTCCCAGCCCAATTCATTAGTCCTGAGCAAGTGCCATAGCTAAGAATATAAATTTCAAGAGTGTTCTTGGTTGGTGATAGGTGCTGCCTAATGGCAGGAAGTTATTTCTCTGCTCAGAAACTCCTGGTTTCTGTGTGATTTAAAATGCCACCAGAAATAAAAGAATTATCAAGGCTTGGCTTTGATGTATGAGCCCATTTAAATCCCTGGGGTAAGACGCTGAGGACTACTCTTCCAAAACAACCTGAATGGGATCATTAAGCAGTGCAATAATAGGTTGGAACTCGTTCCTACAGTTTAAAGATGAAGCTGCAGTGGGTGTTCTGGGAAGAGCTGCTCAATTACAGACAGATGACTAGAAAGGCTAAATAAGACATGGGATACAGTGAACATTTCAAGCTGCTGAAAGGCTTCAGGTGGAACTGAGTATGCACCAAACATTTCTCCCTGATTCAGGTCAGGATGAAAGTTAAAATACTTGACATGTGTTGAAGGAATCTGGTTTCTCAAAGACATCCTTTGGGGAGAGCTCTTCCTTCTATGGCTGATAGTCCAAACTTGCATGTCAAAAGCTGTGGGGATCGTGGTTCATGACCATTCTGTACCTCTGAAACGAAAACCACCTGTACCTTTGGGAAATGAAATGGAGGGGATTTTTGTTTGGATGCTCTTTTATTTTGTTTCACAGAGAATCACTGAATTTTATGAGTTGGAAGGGACCCACAAGGGTCATCAAGTCCAAACCTGAAGTGAAAGACCCAAATGGGGATTGAACCCACAATCTTGGTGTTAATAGCACCATGCTCTAACCAACTGAGCTTATCTCTTACCTACATGAAAATATAAAGGACGAGGGTCTTGTTCAGTGGGGCTGGAAAGATGAAGACTACACCACAAAACTCCTTTGTTTCCTGGAAAAGCTGCTCCTTACTGGGTATATGGATGCTGAAGATGCAGAGTGATGACGTTGTTCTTGGAAATATACTGGACATTAATGCTGAGCTGCTCTGGAGCACTTGAAGACTGACATAAATTATTTAACCCTGGACAAAGAAGAGAAAAAAATGTTCTAAGGCTATTTTGTCTCTAACTGTTTTCATACAATTTGCCATTTGTTTTGTATATTTCTTGAGATTTCTGGTAAAATCCCCAGTGTAAACCATAGTAAACTCTACTCTATCTTAAATCATCAGCACTAAAGTGGTGGTTTTGTAACAACAGCATCTCCTTGGACTTGGTCCTGTGAGGCTGACAAATTGATCCTTTGTCATTAACAAGCCTCACTATACAAATACTGAAATCCAGAGTCCCCATCTTACAAATGTACACATGGATTTGTTACTTCATCATATGCAGTATATTAATATGCTGCCCAGGTAAGAAGAGGTGAGCAAGTAGATAAGATTTTATAGAGTTTACTTGAACGTAAAGAAGCATATCAAATATTATAAGAGAAGAATCCAAGGGAAGGGGTAGGAGAACCACAGCTGGCCACCTGAATGCAGTATATGTTGGGTAAAATTGCTGCTCTCCTGTGTCTGATCTCAGACGTGTCCTCTGATTCCCTCTGTTTTCTCACTGGGTAGCTGAAGCCTTTCAATAAAAGCATGATAAATAACCAATAGCAAATATTGTTTTTCTGCTTTGTGTTCTTGACTTATTTGAGCTCCCACTGATGAAGTTCACAGGCAGTTGTGCATTGTGAAAAACTCTCTCTCCAGCCCAGCTAAAGACAGTGGAGAACTTGTGATGGTCTTCAACCATCTCTTCCATTTTGTCCCCTAATACATGACACCCACTGAATACTCTTTTTAAGAGATACCTCTTCTGATAGGTCTTCCCCTTCTTGAACAATTGCTATGTAATAAACTATTTTATCGGTTTTGCTTACATACTGTATCTCTGAAAACAAAACAATAAATGGCTGTAAAACCAATAAAATGTACCGAGCTAGTGTTTTATTACAAACAAGCCAATACCATACACTGCAGCGTATTTTTCAGCTCAATGCACCAAGATTCTTATTGTCCAGGTGAATGTTCCTGGCTGTAAATTGCAGCACTATAGCCCTTTACCAGTACACTCTAAAACTTCTTTAGGTTGATGTGCCTTAAAACACTCCTAGTCCTTGGACAAATTTATGGGGAGGATAAAGCTTAGTAGTTTTATGCCAAGGCGTTTTTAAGTTTACCAGCCACCCTGGAAGCACTTTGGGATGGTGCACAGGGAGCACAGACTGCACAGTTCAGCTGGAAGACATCCCTCAGCACCCCTTGAAACACAGCCCTGGGCTGCCTCCCAGCCCTCCCACCAAGCTGTAGTGGGCAGCAGTAACAGAGTCAGGGAATCATAGAATCCTGGAATGGTTTGGGTTGGAAGGGGCCTTAAACCTCATCTTCTTCCACCTTTTCTGCCATGGGCAGGGATGCCTTATGCTAGACCAGGTTGCTCCAAGCCCCATCCAACCTGGCCTTGAAGACTTGCAGGGACTGGGCAGCCACAGCTTCTCAGGGTAACCTGTGCCAGGGCCTCACCACCCCCACAGGGAAGAATTTTTTCCTAATATTTAATATAAATCTACCCTCTCTCAGCTTGAATCCATTACCCTTTGTTTTGATCCAGCCAATGGACTATTTACTAACTTTGAGGGATGGTTCCCAAAGCCAGAACTCTGTGTATCTTTCTGGTGATGCTCATACCTACTGCAGCTTTGAATAAGACTAATACTGAATAAAAAAGCTGCAGTAAGACTCTTCAGCATGTTTCCTCTAACTTTTCCTGAGTCATCACTCACTGTCCCAGAAACAAGCTTCTTTGGAAAAGACCTCTTGGAAAGGCTATCCTGCATATCTCGATGCAGACCTTCTAATGTGAAGTTATATCACACTGTAGGGCCACTGTCCTCTACATCAGCCAATTTGTCAGAACCAACTTCTTCACAAGGAGGATCAGTCATCCAGGGCTGGTGTCCAAGGGCTTGAGACTCAGATGGATTTGATCCTGCTGGGGTGAGAGCCCACAGTGCAAACCAAAGCATGACCACACAGCTGATACCATGATTTCTTAAGATGCCTTTTTTTGGGAACTCAGGGTTTGCATCTGTGAAATTGGTGGAATAATAAAATGCACACATTGAAGAAAATGTGCATCTGCTAATTAAATCAATTCACTTCTCTAAGTACTGCATAAAGCAAGGAATTGTTTTCTGATGATTTAGCACAGTATTAATGCAGCTGTTATTTTTGCTGAAGCAATCTCCAGTTCTCTACAGCACATGTGAAGTAGCCATAGATTACTGGAATACATTTCCTTAGCAACTGTTGGAGTAATTTCATGCCCAGGAGAAAGCAGCTTTTCTAATACACCTCAATCTTATCAGCAACACTTGGAGCCATCAAGACTTCCTTGTCAGTCTCTGACAAGCACAGTGTGACAAGAAGTTTGAAACAATCCTTTCCTAAACTCTGTTTGTCACTTTATCATGTTATGATAAAGATCAGATCCTTTTTCTTGTCTGTTTACAGTAAGAGTTGATCATTCCCAAATGAGGAATTCTATGATTTGTTTTTGTTGGGTTTTTTTGACAACTCTCACTCAAAATCACCAGTGGCTAAAACCAATACTGAGCACAGAAGGTGAAAGTATTTCAAGACTGGAGGTGACCTCTGAGTCTCGATAGTAATATGACTTTGGTCAATCTTATAATTTATGTAGGAGGCATAGTTTTCCCTTTGCCACAAGTTGCTTCCTCATGTTTAGTTGCTGCTTTTCTTAGCATAGGGCCAACCCAACCTGTGAAATCCTTGGTCTTCAGTCCCAGCTCCCACAGCATGTTACAAATATACAGATGGATTCTAGAAAATGGGTCACACTATTACTGGAGGAAAGTTTTCTTAAGAGAAAATACTTTAGTATTAACTTTAGGCAATGATTTTCATGCTCTTTTCTGATTCTCACCTTTCATTTCAGCTTTCTGTTGTAAAGAGCTTAAGATCAAATACACTTGATCCTATTATACAGAAATACATCCTAGACTTGCAAGTGATCTCCACAGAGTGCAATTAGGAAGACATAAATATGATAATGAAGCTTACATCACATTTTTCTAGTTTGATACTGTATGAGCTTACTTTATTTGTCTATTTATGGGCTTTGATGCATACATTGATGTAAGAAGATGCGTTTATTCCTCACCTTGGTTGATATAGCAGGAATAGCTCCTCTGCCTCTTCTTTGTTCTCATCAGCCATGTTATGGGTAAACTCCACAAGTGCCGCTCCAGACAGTGTGTTCTTAAAGCCAGAAAGATTTTTGAGGGAAACGCATTTCAGAGTTAAAGATCCTCCCCAGTATCTACTGTTGCCATTATCTGTGAAGTCAGCCTAACTCCCCTTTGACAAAAACTGCTGTTTCAGAGTGAGATGAAGTTGTGGACTCTCAGACAGCTGAGGACTGTACAGCCTGACATGACGACCTGAGCTTTGGTCAAATGAACAGCAGAGAACTAACTCAGACATTGGGATACTTGTAACATTTGCTGTCACTGAAAAAAGCCCTGCTCAACTGATGTCTGTGACACTGATAGAAGTGCAGCCCAGCACTGAGAAGATCCTTCCCCACGGCTCTTTGCAAAACTTCAAGTAAAGTGCACATAGTTCTGCAAAGGAGAGAAATCCTCAAGGGCAGAAATGTCACTGAAGTGAACTTAAATCACATGAGTGATAACTCCACTGGGAGAACAGCAGACATCAGTCATCTGTGTGCTTGCTTAATATCCTCTGACTTAGAATATTTCTGCTGTCAGTAATTTTGCTCATCTGCTGGGCAGCCAGGAGGATGAACAGAATTGCTCTTAGCAGACTAAAGCTATGGACCATTGCAAACAGTGTCTAACAAGAGCTCTTCCCAAGCACCTGAAGCTGATGATTCATCATTTTTCCTAGTTTTTATAGACACCTGGGTAAAGGTGCCAGATGAACAGCCCTGGCAACTAAACTCCTTCATCCCTCTCAGAGGCATGGCATGCAGAGGCAGATATGCACAGCAGCCTTGACCTTGTCCCTCTCTTCTCACTTATGAGAGAGATGCTCTATGATCAACCTCCTTTTCTCCCATTGGTTATAGCTACTGGAAAACCATTATCTGGGTGCAACAAAGAGGGCTAAACTTTTAGTACACACTTTTATGAAACGGGTAGCAAAGTATGCTGTAAAGGGAGATAATACCACAAATCCTTTTTCAAGAGTGGGAAACTGAGGCTGAAAGCAATAAAACAACATGCTTAAGATAAAAAAAAAAGAATTGCAAAGCCAAAAATAAACCCTAAAGCTCCTCAGCTCAAGCCTCTGTTGACAAGGCTGTTTAGATTCGTGCTTGATCAAAGACTGGGTTTTCACCTGTTATCTGCATTTAAGCTTTTTTTCCCTTCGGTCTCCTGAGATGTTGTACCTAAATCCATCTTGGCTCATTTCTCTTCGCACAACAATTTCCTCTTGGAGCTCTCCCACTGTTACGTGCTTCAAATCGACATTAAATATAGTATTAGTATCTTTAAATAGGAAATTTTCGTAACTTAGCCTTCAGCATAGAGAACATATGTATTCTGCAGTGATTTCAGTGTCAAACTGATACATAGGCATCAGCTTTTCTTCCCCAAATCCCTGGGATTTTTCCATTTCACCTTTTACATATGGAGAGAAATCTCAATAAAATCACAGAACATCTGCTCAGTCTTCCTTTAAAATTTCCTCTAATATCTCTGCTATGATGGTTGAAAAATCTAGTCCTGATTCTAAGTTCACATGTGACAAACTCTGCTTTCGGCCTACTTAAAAAATGACCAAAAAACCCAACTAATGAAACCTGTATTTTTCTCTACCTTCACTTCTACCTGAAATGAAAAAAAAATAAAACAGGGCCAAACCCACACTACTCAAACACTGACTAAAACCAAGCAGTTTCTCAAGAGATTTTTGAGTGAAACAGCTATGAAACTTAGACTGGAGTCTCTCTAAGTGTTGGAGATAACTGGAGTGACCAGTGTTGATAAAAATCAGGAACACAAAACTGACATTTAATCTTGATATGTAGCTGAGCACATGCCAAAACCACGGCCAACAGCCTCCCTTCAAGCCCCAGGGTCCTGCATTTGGAAGCTCATCTGCCTCAGACTGCCATAACACACTGATAAATACCTGTTAGAAACAGAGGAAAAAATCCAACACACTTCTAAATTAATATTGATTTTATGTCAATTGCTTTTTATTCCCACTTACACAGACTGCAGGTCATTGATGGAGAGGATCCTCAGAATGCAAAATTAAAATGAACTGTCATCCAGCAGCGGTGAAAACAAAAGTTTCCCTAATAAGCAATAATGATTTAGAGGACTTCAGCATCTCTAGCTACTCCATAGTGTGGTAGAAATACAACTCTTCTTCACTTTCCTTCAGCAGCTCATAAATCAATCAGGGGCTACACTTAAATTGAAGATCAAACAATCAGCAGTTACTGGTAAACACTGAAGCTTCTTCAAAGTTCATAATAAAAAAGGAGCCAGGAGTAGATTTTTTTCCTATCAGGATCTGATGCTTGAAGTATAATGATAGATCGTTAGATTAGGCAGATCTCATAATCTTTTGAGCCCTATTTTTCTTATATACTGTTATTAGCTGACAACAGCTCTCAGAGTATATTTTCTTCTCTCACACACACCAGAATGAACCCCGTCAAAGCCAGGTGTAACCTAGGAGAGCATCAAACCCAATGCACCAGGAGTTGCCAGAGTAGCTGGATATACCTAGTGGAGTTTCTCCACAGTCTACCCAGCAGAAGCTAATTTCACAGTAGAGTACTCTTAAGTCTTTTTATTTTATAGATGCAATTCTCATTGTGTTTGTGTTCTTTGTCCTCTCTTTGGGTCCGCTGCTCTTCTCATCCTCTATTCCTCTTCCATTTTCCATTTTTTCCTGCCTTTCAATTTTCTCTTAGCTTTATCTCTGGATTCCCGTTACACAGCAGAGAGTAAGGTTGCTTGTCTCTCTGAGCTGAGATGTGATCTCTCTCTTTTGGTTATAAGGAGGCCAAAGCGATACGATTTATTTCAAAATCCTCCAAAGAGATTTAACCGCATTTAACTTCCTGATTCTTTTCTTTACACCTTACTTTGTCCCTCCCTGTTCCGACCCGGTCCCTGGGGGGTTCGAATTTGGGTAGCCCCGAACCCCCGTGGGAGCAGGGGGATGAAGAACAAGACAAAAGATTGGAGCGCTCTTTCTTCCTGGGCAGCCCCTTGGGATGTTTATTGGAAACAGGAGGACAAAGAGGGGAAAGTGACTTTCGGACGTCCTTTTGAGTTCAGGGAATGGGTGGGGGAGGGGAAGTGGCCATGTACTGCTTACATGAAAGGGGTAGGGGGAAAGCTGTGAGGTTACATAACCACCAAGTTATGAGGGGAAGGATACAGGATATACAAAGTCAGGGCAAAGATGATAACACCCAGTGCAGTACATTATATGAACAAACTAACTACTTTTGTGTACTACAACACCTCCCCACATTCTCAAGCTAATAGAGGAATAACAAGAAGGCACTTTCAGCATTTGAGTTATACACGAGAGTTTCCTGACAAGCCATGTCCAGCAAGCCCACGTCTATCCGAACCACAGCCGGCACTCATCTGTCAAAGTCCCTTTGATTAGTTGAGCTCAGTTGCTGCTTTCTAAGCACCAGTCCATACCACTGGAAATCTGACTATACTTTCATGGGGAACATATAGCAGAACATGAGTAAATGTCTGGCTAAATGAGGCAAGGCATTTGGAAGTGGTTAACTGTTGCAGTACCCCAGCTTGGGAGCAAGCTGGGGAATGATTCATAGAAGGTTTTTTCAGGTTGGTTCAAGTTACTCCCTTTGAGTTCTGTGTAAGCTCTTTATTGACTGTAAGTTGTCACTCTGTACCCCAACTTTCCAAGGTTACCATTCCCATGAGTTCTGTTCCTCCCCTTGAGTTGGCCCTTCCCCCTTCCCTGCCTACTAGGCAGAGAACCCCTGTCCCTCTCCTCCTTCTCCCCCGCCCCTTGGGCTGAGAAGTCATGTCAATCCCCCTGTGGCACACCCTTCCCTCTGGAAAGTTCTCCCTTACTCAATGTGACATTGGTTCCTGCCCCTCGATCCCTCCTCTGTATCCTCCCTGTTGGCTATTCCATTGTCAATTCTCCCCGAGTCCGCCCGTGTGCCCCTATGCCATTGGTTTGTGAGCTAGCCCTCCCCCCGTTCAGAAAAACCCCTGCAAGCCCTGAGATCTCGGTCGTTTGTCTGTGGAATGCTTGGGAATAAAGCCTGCTGAGACCCACACGAGAGATCCCTCCTGCTTCTTTGCTGCTGCGGATGTGCGCTGCCATCGGGTGACAGCTTGCCCCCCTGAAAGGGCACTGCACTGTCCATTGTGCTGCAAAAGGCCACCAGGGCGCCTGCAGTGGGACGCAGTGGGCTTTGGGCGAAGCTCCCACCCAGCGTCAGTTAACCTGTCCAACTTTGATAGAATGATTGATGTTAAAATTCAGAGCACTGGTATTTGAGAAAGCATCCTGTGTATACAGAGGATAAAAGCACCTGAGGTCTCTCAGTCAATCCTTCTGAGTAATAAGTCCCTTGACTTTTCCAAATCTGGATTTAAAAGTCAAATCCTAATTTCAGTCCAGCTTAAAGTCCAGACACCTGCCTAAGGCAGGGATGCCTTAGTCCTGCGTTTGAGAAGGAGGAAAGATGGGCCGGCCATCATGTTGGCAACCTTCTCCTTTGCCCTCAATAATGTTTTATTAATAGCTGTTATCACATGAAAGCAGATTTTCCTTTGTGCCTGGCATTAAATGCTGATCAGTATTAATGTTTGATTTATATTTCTGGGAAAGGGACAGCAAGAGGGAGCAAGAGAGACTGGAAATAGGATTTACATGAACCTCAGTAGAGCTGTTAAAACAGCAAGGCTGGTGAAATAATCAATTGGACAAGCAACTGGCTAACAAATGGGGTCTGGGCTGTGACAGCACCGGGTCACAGTTCACTTAGGGCTGCAGGAGGAGGAACTGTGAGTTGGCATGAATTTTTGCATGATCTGAAAACACACTGGGCAGTGAGGCAGGATTTGATTCACAGGACTACAGCCACAAGCAGGGGTCAGGAGACATCATCCTGCTGCAGCAACAGAGAGGAGGCCAGTGGAGAAGGGACAAGGAAACAACTTGCCTGTCTGTGGTCTGAAGAGGTGCAGATTGTGCCCAAATATCAAGAGACTTTGGCGCTGTGAGGCTGGAGAGGGATGGAGAGGGATGGAGAAGCTCCAGTTGGGGTGAATGAACTTTCAAAGGAAGTGAAGGTAGAGAGCTGGAGGAGGTAAAAGTGAAGTTGCTGGGCAGGGGGGACACATGAGGTGTTCCTGGAGCCACTGGCACGTGTGATGTTAAGCCAGAGGAATAGATATACATAGGTGTACAAAGGCATGCAGTAATTGGAGAAGGGGGAATGGCTTTAAGATGAAGGAGGGTATGTTTATGTGGATACGAAAAGCTCAATCAGAGAGAAAACTCCAGCTTCTAGTAGTCTGTGAGAAAAGCCTTTCTTTCTCACAAACACAGAGCTGGGAACCAAGAAAAGTATGTAAACTATTCTGTATGTTTTTGTAAACTATCTTCTGCAGGTGTTATTTGTCACATTTAATTAGCTGACCAATGGTTATGAGAGGCGTCCATCTAACGGACCTGTGACACCTCTTCTTTGTTAGATAGCCTATATAAGGGTCTCGGGGTTTCTCAATAAAGTACCTTTCATCTTTACCTTCATCTCTGCCTGTCTGAACTATGTTGCTATATGCCTGTCCAAGGACACTGCGTCAACAGGTTTAGATTCAATATTAGGAAGAAAATCTTCCCTGTGAGGGTGGTGAGGCCCTGCCACAGGTTGTCTAGAGAAGCTGTGGATCCTCCATCCCTAGAAGTGTTCAAGGCCGGTTTGGATGGGGTTTGGAGCAATCTGGTGTGCTGGAAGGTGTTCCTGCTCAGGGCACAGTTGGCTTGGAACAAGATGAGCTTTGAGGTCCCTCCCAAACAAGCTGTTCTATGAGTTTATGATGTAGTAAAGAAGTGGAGCACTGGGGGTCTGCTTCTGCCTTGTGAAAATGAACCTCCAGCAAGGCTCACTGGGTGAGGCAATGAGCAAACGGATCAAGAGATGGGGCTGAATCAATAATGGGGATAGACTGGAAGAGCAAAGGAAATTTGTGATATTTGTGACATTGTGAAATTTGAAGGTGATAGCTGAAAGGAGGAGGGACACTGCACAGCACTAAAAAACAGTCCAGTTTGAAAAATAAATGAAAGACAGGTAACATGAGTGCCGTGTTTTTAATTGCTTGATATTCATAGAATCCTAGAATGGTTTGGGTTCCAAGGGACCTTAAAGCTTATCTGGTTCCAACCCCCTGGCCATGGGCAGGGACACCTTCCACCAGACCAGGTTTCTCAAAGCCCCATTATAATAGAACCTGCATTTCAACACAGCAGGAGAACAAAGGAGTAAGAGCCTTGTGCCAGCATTTGTAATGAAAATACAACCTCGATGAGAGGAGGAGACAATCCAGAGAATTAACGCTCTGAAGTTATTCTTGATTTGCTCCTTTTTTTTGCAATAGCACTAACCAAATGAAGAGGTGTTCATACAAGTGATATCCATGGAAAGTACCTATAGATGCCTCTAATTGTGGTCAAAATCAGGGGTTACACCATGCCTTGTGCTTGAGCAGATCAGATCAAAGGAAAATTGAAAAACAAGAGTGGGAGGTAAGGAATGTTCTGCAAGATATTAGCAGTCAGATATTGCTGCTTGGTTTGCCTAGAGCATTTTGCAGACTTGGTCTGTGAGGTTTACTAGGTCAGACTGATGCCTTGATGCCCTTTTTGCTCTGGAATATCCATGAACAGTCCCCAGGAGCCAGCTTCCAGATGCCAATTAAAGACAACGGGCACAGTAATATTAAAAACTCTCTAAGCTGATGGCTACACCCAACTGAAAGCAGATTGGAAACACCTGACAGATGATTACTGCTAAACTGTCTTGGTAAATGCAAATATGCCTATGCAGAAATGGAAAATTACCATAAAATCTTTAGGACTGCAGGAACTTCAAAGTTAATTTGCGTGTTCCACTAAAACTTCAATGTCCTCGTTAGCAATGTCACGCTTCTCTGTTAGTTATCCTCCTAATTAGAGCACCATGGACAGGAGCACAGGAGAGACAGCAGCTCAGAAAACAAAATTACACAGGTTAGAAAGCTGGTGTTTAGTTGATCCAGGAGAATTTTGATTTAGACTCCTCCTTTACTAGGCAAATCTTTCCTGTCAAAAGGAGATGACTTATCTACTCCCTACCAGCTTATTTTTTGGGTACTTAACAGAGTCAGAGTGGGTATGATCATTTCTGCTGTGTCACTGCAAGTGCAGCTGCACTGTTCTCACTTTCAGATACTCAAGTTCAAGTGTAAAACACTCTATTCTCCATGTAGACATTAACAAAGGGTACATAGGCATTAGGAAAACTTAAATCTTAAAATTGGTGGAAATAGGTTACAGTGTGTTAGCTGCTCTCTTCACAAGTCTCTTTAACGCAGCAAACCACTTCACTTTCAAAGTAAAATCTGAGTCATTTCAGAATAATTTAAGGCGGGGGCAAATCCAACCTTTGCTTACTGATGAAAAATATACTCTTGTCTCAGAGAAGCCTGCTTTTCTCATTTTTTCAGGAGAGGGATAAAGGAAATAATTGAAGAAAGAGACTCTTTGGAGAGAAATTCAGGTACAGTTCTTTGTATGCTGCATGTCAACAATTAGACACAAGTGTCAGTGTAACAGTTACTAACTGCTGGTAAAAGCTGTCCCTCACTCAGCGTGGTTCAGTGCGCTACTCAGTCCTCAGACATTCAGTAAATGTTGCTATATCCACAGAATGTGTGTCTTAAGTAAATGTTTCAGCAAATTTGCTCTTCAAAACCATGGATATTCAGGACTACTTCCTAAGGCTGTGGAAATTACTGCTTAGTTGGCTGGAAGTGCTCTAGTTCATATAGGTGGAGATCAGGCCCCAGACCTCCAGGCTCATATGATGGAGTCCCTCAAGCTCATCATCCCTGGCAAAGAATGGCTTTATTAATGACCACATAGAAAAGGCATTTAAATAAGACCCTTATTGCTCTTTAAAGCCAAGACTCTCTTAGGGTAAAACTGTTGAAACAACTTTCTGACTCATTACTTTAGGCAACTATCAATTGCCAGTACTACTCTTCCCATTTTTCCTCCAGGAAAATCACTGGCCATCTAAACACAGAGCAATTCCAGTTGCTTCCCTGCCAGGGGCTGTGCCAGCCCTGAGGAAATCCCAGTTCTGGGGCAATCCCAGTAAAGGCAGTATTGGTAGGATTATCTAAACCAGTGATTTTCTGTCCCTCTGTCTCCTCTTTGTGCTGCCCCAGTGTGCCTCTGAGCGTCTCTGAACAGAAAGAAACATCGCCTCCCAAAAGTACTCTCTCTGCTAGCAGGCTCAGAGCTGACCATTAACAGTAGCAAAGGCTCTACATTTGCATTTTCAATTCCTCACTTAGCCCAGTAATTTCAGCTCATCACATAATCCCTTCTGCTCATTTTGTCTGCATTGTGAGAGGAAAAAAATCAGCACAAAATTGCTGCTTTGTAATAACCTGGGAGCTGCTCACCTTTATAATAAACTGAGACCTGCTCACCTGACAAGCTGCAGTGGTGGGGAGCATTGTTGGGGCCTTATATTCAAACTAGGAAGTATTAAATATTACACAAGTTTGCTCGATGTTCATGTCAAAGCAGGAGGGCCTGGGCTAACCCTTGGAGAGAAGAAAAGGGAGAATAAATAGATCATCAGCTGCTGCAGAAAATTTCCTGCCAGTGATCATGGATTTATGAATTCATATGGAGGCACACCTCCACACGGAGCTGAATTGTCTAGTCATTTTAAAGATAAATATTGCAGATGGGTGAATAATTCACTTGTACAAATGTTCACTGAAAACAAATTAACTGGCTTGTGTGTACAGGTGATGTGAAATTGTAATAGTTATTTCACTGAATGTTTGAGAAGGCAGTTTCTAGAGTTCACCCAGCCTGTCTTAGCAAGTACCTAAGCTACCAAATTCTTCAAAAACAGCTTTAGAGCCTTGTCCAACGTTAATTTCCAGGTTCCAGAGGGGATGTTAAATAGATTAGCACAGTGTGCATACAGAATACTGCAGCTAGGACAGCTGGTGGTGATCTTTCCAGAAGTAAACACACTGCTGTATTTCACACACAAATGTCAGCACCAACATCTATTTAAAGTCAGATTGGAATAGACGGGATTTTAAAATACAGACATGAGGGGTTTTTTCAGCTTGCCCAGGAATTGCTCACACTGTGCCCCCACCACCAAGAGGAAGATGCTGTGCTGAGTCCATAGGTGTATATCACCCACCAGATTAAGTCTATAAAAAGGGGATTATAGGCAGTCCATTTGCAGCACAACACAGACATGAAACTATAATAAATTACTGAGATAATGAGTCAGCAGGACATAAAAATTCCCGCACACAAAGACAGCCTGTGCTCTCAGAACCAACAATTCAGTTGGAAGCACACCTTTCCTGGGAGCCTCTTCATGCTGTTTCCTCTATCTCATTTAGGAATATTTCCAGAGGTTGGAAGTGAAAAGTACAATTATCTCCTAGGCTGGCTGGGTGTTTTCACACTAAAATCCTTTTGCCTCCCTCATGGCAGCCTCAGTCCCTGTTTAGGATAGAGGGACCAAGCACTGCTTCCCAAACACAGCCTCAGCATAGCTTTGAGCCTGTTGATTTTACTAATGGCCTTAGGGGACATAGACCTACATAAATCTACAAATAATAATTTGTTCCTCTTAATTCAGCTAGAAAAAGCAGCAAAACACATCAAGAAAGGAGAGCTTTACCCAAAATGTTGCTTGATGAATTTGATCAGAAGAAAATGGGTCATATCACTAAAAAAACCTGTCTCCAAAAGGAAGTCTTATCCATCTGCTTCCAAACAATATCTCCAGTCATTAGCTGGGCTATACTGGAAATGTCCCATCTTATTTTTCCAGCTTCCCTTTCTATTTCTTTCCTCTTGCTCTTTGAATTTAACTTTGCCCTGATCCAAGGAGGAAAGCTCTTAATGAAATGTAGCCTTTGCTAAAGGAATATTTCTGAGGCAGATTGGTGTAAATACACAATATCGCAATTACCCTCCAATAGGTGTAGTGTTCTGGGTTTGAAATGTTGCCCTCTGATGGCCTCCACCATCCTATCCATCACAGTGACCATTCAAAGGCCCCCAACACACTAATAACAGGAAAGGCATTTTGGGAGCACAGCCGAGCTGCCTGTGATATACATCAAATGCTGAATGGAAATATTTTATTTTCACAGCAGACAATATATGAGACACAGCTACAGGGATTTAAATATGATACTCAGGCTCATTAGTAAAGCAAGCACAGATAACAAGGATTTACTGAATGTTACTGTCTGACTTAGCCAGCTTTCCCAAAGGGATCGTTAAGATGCTAAGGAAGTTTTTTGTCTGTATTTTTTTTGGAATTAAGTCTGCTTTCAGGAGTTCCTGTGTGTTCAGCAGAAAAACTTTCAGATATTTGAGTTTTGCTTGGCCCAAACTCAGACAAATAGCACTTCTGTGTGAAGGATCTTTAAAAAGTTGGCCTGTGAGTACTTCGCCCCTCCTACAGCCAGCCAGGTGCTCCCTGGCTCTGTCCATGGGTGGGAGCAGCCCCAGGGCGCAGACTGGGACCACAGCTTCAGGCAAAGAACACATTGCTTCTGCTGAGCACAGGGATCATCCAAAAAGCAGCTGTTGCCAAAACACACTCGGTCAGCAAACGGTTCTGCATATCTTCCTTACAGAAATCAAAAACCCCTGCTTTGGCACACTCTGCCTTTGCTGACCACATCACTCACATCAGTGTGCTGCACTGATTCACACCTTGGGTTATTTTTACATTAATATACACCCTGAAGGTGGCATCACCTGGATTTTGACAACTAACCTGTGAGATACAAGATTCACTTGGGGTAAAACTTCCTTTTTTTCCCCAAGCACACAGGGACAGATTTTCTCTATGTCTGTCAGTCCAAAATTATTGAGCTTTGCAAGGTCCTTTTGAACCGTATTTTCATCCTGACCCTTCCTACCCTACATTAGTGTAATGTTCAAATAATAAGGCACATAAAAGTCAATTCTGATACTTCATTAATGGGTCTGCAGCATACAGAAAGTCCAAATTTTATTCCTCTCAAGTTCTGAACTGGTGATGAGGGGTTTTATGTGTTTGAACTGCAATGTGCTCCTCATTGCCTTTAATCTGCCTTTGCAGATCCGATCAGGAAAGGTTGATATTAGAGAAGTGTTTACTTCAGCTTAATTCATTAATGTTTATGAAGTGCTGTCAAAATAGAAAGTGTTGTATGTTTAGTGAGGGTGACTTTAACATTAATGTCTTCAACTAATACATAAATAACCATGGGATAAAGTGGTGTCCAATAACTGTCATTGTGGCTCTATTGCCTCTGCTTAGAGCTCTTCTTTGTCCTTTGATTATACTACAGAACTTTGTTTGCCTGTGCACAAGTGAAGCATGATCCACCCTGGTTCTATATATCTTCTTCAGTTTGCCTAAAATTAACAGGTTTTCAAGGGTTTTAAGGTCAAAATCGAGGCCTTTTGAACACAGGAGTTTAATTCATGGCTTGGGCAGCAAGGTTTGCATGGAGAGCTATGAGCTTTTATTAAAACAGTGAATACACCTGAAGAACAAAAATGCTTTTGGGCACACAAGCACTTCTTTAGGTCAGAGACTTTGCATTATGCTGAGCCACAGAGCACAGCTACAGCTGCATCACTGGTGCATTTGTACTGGGTAAACCTTGAACAGAAACAATTTTATTTCTGAAAAACAGCTATTTTCTCCCAGAATTATATTTAAAAGAGAGCAGATTTCTTTATCCCTCTGTTAGATCAGCAGGGGCACATCTTCATGGTGCCATGGAAGGTGGTACAGAGGTGTTGGAAATGACATTGACCCAAGGTGGCAAGGGCAGCTTGACACCACACAAACACCAGCCTGGTCCTGAATTACACACTTGTGTCAGTGCACTGGTAAAGCCAGCCTAGCTTTTTATGTGGTTCTTCTGCTCACAATTTTAGAATGATCTTGTCCTTTTAGGACAGACGTCCTAAATTTGATAGTGAGTGTGGATGGGGCAGTGTCAGCAAGCTTTGCTTTGGACTACTGGCACAGCCTGGTGTGGGATGGAGCACATGTCCATCCAGACACTGCTGTGGTCCTATCTATAGGATAAAAAAGTGTCACCCTCTCATAACACACATCCTCATTTGTGGGTTTCTCCCATCACTATAAAGCCTTGAAGCTGCACCTAATCATTTGTTCATAGGTTACAGGGATCGTCAGTAATTTGCACTCCTTTTAAGTTCCATTTCAAACTAAATGGATCTTCTATTGCACTCACTTGGGGAAATATCAGTTTTCTGCCTAAGCAAGACTTCACATCAATCAGGTTAACAGGAGTGTTAGAACATTTCCTAATTATAACTACAAACATTTGTAGGCTTCTTAGGGATGAGAGTTCATCCCATCCCATCATGTTAAATCACCTCGGGGCTGCCTGATGAGGAAGCACAAAGCCAGCAGGATGGCAGCAGCCCTCAGCCTGCCCTACACTAGGGCATCATTAGCAGTGATTGACATGGGGTTCTGGTCCTCAAGCGGATGAAGTACAGACCTAACGTGGATGGGCAGAGAGGTGGTGCCCCTGGTCAGATTCACGTGATGTCACTCCCATACAAAGTTCTTTTCTTGTTCCATTTAATATCCTGACGACAGTTCCAGGGCAGCCCCTTGTCATGCTTTTCCAGCCTCGGGCCATGGCAATGAGCTTCAGTGAGAGCAAGGGAGAGAGGTCAGCCTAGAAAAGAAGAGCACCTGGTAGCTTCAAGGCCGGCAAGGAAATAGCACAGAGCCCTGAGTCTCAAGTCTATAAATTAAAAAAATAAATAAAATTTATACCAAAGGCACTTGAAAAATGGTATGATTGATCTGAGTCATTCAGCACCAACCAAACATACAAGTGAATGAGAAAAAACCATAACATGCTCATAAAACTGTACTCACAGTAAAAACACAGGAAACATACCCCAGCACTCCACCCAGTGTCCACATAGGAAGGTCTTCAGTGGGAAGAAATACAATTATTTCACTCTCCAGGTTTATTTCAGAATTTGCTTAACCTAATAGAGAAGTGGCATTGCCACAGTTACAGATATCAGTGCCCTGCCCAGCATGTTGCTGTGTCTATCTGATAAATTCCGTTGTCAGTTATTTCCTGTGCTTAGCAAGAATTTTTGAACCCAAAATGCATAATGACCACTTATGCCTTTAAGTTATATAAGGTATATATATTCTCATGTCTTTCTGTAGGATTTTCCCACTTCTCTCTCATTAATACAAACTGAGATAAGTGATTAAATTTAATGTACCAATTTCAAACTGCCCTGTATCCATTACTCTCACAATAGTCAAAAGTATCTTGAAAAATACCTATACTGCAGATCTTCAGTTGAGATTTTTAAAGTGCTAATAATAGCATATACTTATCAAAAAGTACCTGCCTAGCACATACACTTGCACCTTTTTAAAGTTTAATAATTTCAGTAACTTAGTTTCAATTTAGCTTTCAGAGCATTGGAAGAACCTCTCTTGTTGGAGTCCTTGCCTGAGGCTTTGCGCTGGGGAGGGGTTGGCCGAGCATCAACATCAAAGATGTGCAACCAGCTTAGTTATGTGTTCCATATGTGAATAAAGTCCCCAAAGAAGCTCACTTGGATTTTTTTCCTCAAAGAAATAAATTTGCAATTTCTCTGCAAAGAGCATGCCTTGCTGTAGACACTGGCTTTTTAAAGATTGTCCTGGTGTTAATCATCAAATTTTAGTTTAGTGTGGAAGGATCCTTAAAGCTCATCTCCTTCTACCCCTGCCATGGGCAGGGACATCTTCCACTAGACAAGGATACTCCAAATCACACCTAACCTAGCCTTGAACACTTCCAGGAATGGGAAGTCCACAGCTTCTCTGGGCAACCTGTGTCAGGGCCTAACCACCCTCACATTCATGGATTTCTTCCTAAAATCTAATCTAACCATGCCCTCTGGCAGTGGGAAGCCTCCTTGTCCTGTCATTCCAGGCCCTTGCCTAAAGTCTCTCTCCTGCTCTCCCATAGCCCCTTCAGGTACTGGGAGGGGCTCCTGGTCTCCCCACAGCTTTCCCTTCTCCAGGCTAAGTAACCCCAGCTCACAGTGCTTGTACATGTGCTGCAGGACCCTGGATCCAGCCACCATCTCTGGATGAAGGACACCCCTCGTGTTGATCTTGCACTGAGCTAGTTGGGTGAGCCAACTGCTCTGCTGGCTACCAAAATAAGTGGGCAGGGGCAGCTCTCTAGGCACAGAGGCTGCTTGGGTTCAGGTGCTGAAGGTCCTGGGTGATGTATTCACCAGCACTGAGAGGCGACGGGGCAGATGACACATGGTGATGGCGCTACCTGTGCTTTCGTGCTCTGAAAACAGCTTGCAGGAAGGTGGAATTTAAGGAAGAGCTTAGCATTGACCTAACCATGCTTCCACAGGAGTCAATCAATTTTCATTATAGAGACCAGTGACAACAATGCTGAGTCCTCCAAAACAGCCCACTCCGGGTGTTTGGAGAAGCCGGAACAGACTTTAATGCAAGTATTTATATAGATAATGGAAATTTCTTTGCCAAACCTGACTCCTGAATGTCTAATAAATATTACATTTGGGGTCTAATCACTTGCTGCCTGCTTCTGTCCTTCTGCAGGCAACAGGAAGCTCAGCCCAGGTTCTTACAATTCCCACAGTGTGGGAAGGGTGAAATCTCTCTTGCCTTTTTTTTTGTTTGTTGGAGTTTAATGATTTAGATTTTTGGGGGGAGTTTTTGGTGTTTTTTTTTTTAACTGAACTGCAACTACCCAAGAAAAAATTTGTAAAATTTGTTCACAGAGTCTGTGAATGTACTTATGAAAGAAATAATAGATCAAAAAACACAGGACAGGTTCTTGAACTGCTTCCAAATAGGATGGGAAAAGTCATTATCCAAAGCAAGATAACAGAAAGGCTCCATCCACCTCAGTTATTTCCTTCAACTTCTCCCTAAACCAAACGCATTTGTTTCCCGCATTTGCTCACTGAGATACTTGAATTGAAAGTAGCACCTTTAATTCCCAAGATACTCTATATTGCTTACTCCTCAATTAAACAATCAGCCTGACTTGCCTCAGAAATTGTTTGGTTGTATCAGGAAAATGACGATGTCAGGAGCAGATGGGAAATAAGCAGGAAGAGCAGACAAACTCTTTAAGAAACAAGGATTCTGTTTTCATGCAAATTCTGTTCAATAAGGAAAATTGAGATCTGAACAGAAAACAGTGTTATGTGTGGAGCTGCTTGAAACGTAATTGCTTCTAAACATAATACTTCTCAATCTTTCCCAGCAACTATAAACATTTCCTTAAATATTCTTTCCCCCTCTTCTTGCAGTATTTCCCACTGACTTTAATAAAGTGCTGCGTAATCATCTGAGTTTCAGAAGCATTTGAACTACAAACAGAAGTCACTGGGAGAAGAAAAAAGTTTTTCATTGCCAGTAGGTGTTTCTAAGGGCTTTTATGAAGTTTTATTTGGTAGTTTTTCAAGCTGACTCACATTCATATATAATACAGATATCTCTGATGCTGTTTTTAGTTGTTTTATAGCTATGAACGTGCACATGCAGGGGGGAGTGCATAAACACAAAATCACATTTTGCTTCTCAGATAAGAAAAGCTTCTGAACATTTGAAAGGAAATTGCATTGGTATTATCTTTAAACAACTGAGTCCTCCCCATTTTTCTCTTTTCCCAGACATACAAAAATAATAAATCGAGACATTAATTGGGAGGGCACTGGAAATCATCATATACCTTTTGGTCCTTGGAAACTAAGAACTAAATTACTGTAATTGGCAGTTTATTAACAGGAAAATTATGCTAAACAACTTTATGTTGCTGTCAGGAATTACATTCCATAAGCTGTGAAGATGAGGCCCTTGGTGCAACATTTGCATTTTCTCATTTAGAAAGAACAATGATAATAGATGAGTGGAACATGTACAAATTATACACCAAATAACATTTGCATGGCTGTAAAAAGGCTATCTTGGTACTGGAGTGATTAAGCCTGTTATTCATTAAGATACAGGAGTAAGGGGGAAGGGGAAGTAGGGAACACATTAGCTTTATTTAGAGGTATACATAAAGTGAACTTCAGTCCAAAAAATTTGAATTTCAAGCAGACCTAGACTGTAATAGCATCTGATTATATTGCATTTATCACGCTGTGTTAGTATCAGGGCTTTTGCTTGTATTAGGTGAGGTCTGAAGATGTAATGGTGACAACCTCTGTTGTTACCCATGTCTTTATTTTGACTGCCACCTCCCCAAACCCTTTACTTCAGTGTTCTCAGTGTTCTCAGTGTTCACTCAGTGTTTCTCCTGGAAAGCAGTGAGCCATGTGCATCATGTCATGGACATGAGCCAAGCAGCATATCTACGGAAACTTGCATCACTTAGTCCAGAAACTGTGGGCTTTTGGATGCTTTTCTTTATCAGCAATTTCACCCTGCCTGTCCTGATGTCTTAGCAGTTGACATTCTTCAAAGAAGGATGACTTTAAATATCACCAATTCCTATAAGCAATGGAAGACAATAGCAAAGCAGGGGAAAATTGGGTTATTTTAATGCCCTGATGAAAACCAACAGGGGCAGCGCACTCAGTGACATGGGCTGCCTCTGTGAAATCAGGACACGGTGTCCTGCTCTCCATTTGTACATAGCTGTCTTCTCTTCCAGGAAACTGAAGCACAGAGAGTTCAAATAAGTTATTCAATAACTCCAAAATTTGACTGGCCTGAGGAGAAATTAGTTGGCTTAAATGAGATGTCATTAGGATTTGAGCAGTCCCTTGTAAAATGGCAGTTACAGAAGTTCTCATTCTGTACCACAGCCTGTACACAGACCCTTACACAACTGCCCTTCTTAACCCTTGTTAGTTATTTACAAAGATGAGCTATGAGAAATTTATGTAAGGATGTGGGGCTTGTAAGACTGCAGCAGGGAAAGCCACAGATCAGGAGGAAGAGTTGCAATAGGAAGACTGTTTCTGTGGCTGTCACAGGCTTATAGTCCCAGATGTTTAACCTAGTTTTGAAGCCTTTTAAAATGTACTGCATGGAGAGGGTGATGTCTTGTTTTAGTACTATTCCCACCTTTTCCTATCTTCACCATTAGAAAAGCTGTTCCCTAATGTCCAACCTGGCTCTCCTTCAGTATGAACCTGTTTCCTCTTGACACAAGGGTAAACAAATTATACCCATCATTTCTGTAGCAGCCATTTATATCCTTGGCGACATTTATAATTTTTATTCTGGCTGTCTACTCCTTGGTTTAAGCAATGTCAGCTGAGACCTACTCATGAGTCCAATGGAACTGGCCACAGGTGTCCATGGGAGCAAGAATAACTATTAAATGCTGGTTCTAAGAAAAACTGGATTGTGGCTCAACATAAAATATTTGGTGGAATTGTACAACAGGAGTAGCAGCATGTGGAGATCTGTTTTCCCACTCCCTCTTTGCTGAATTCCCTGCTGTCGCGGGGTGTGTCCACATCCAGAGCTGTCCCTCCGGTGACCCGGCTCCCTGTCCCCGCCGACACCGGGACGGGTACGGCTTAGTCTGAGGACAGACTCCGCCGATCCCGTGGGCTTCTTTTCCTCGCTCCTTTGGATTCACTCCTGTGCTAAGCACACCAGCAGGCATGCGACAACGGCGAGAAGGAAGAGAGGACTCTCAGAGGGGATTGCCGACCAAGTTTATTGGGGACCCTGGCTGAGCCCCCACCCCCCCACCCCTCCCCCCGGGAAATCTGCCTCCGCAGAACCCCGAACAGTGCTCAGACACACTCTTATTGGGGAAGGGGGGGG
>VYZQ01061081.1:34611-46189 GCA_013400655.1 Mystacornis crossleyi
AGCCAGCCAGGGCCAGGCAGGGCAGTCCGAAAAGGGGCACGGGAAGTGAAACACCTTCCCTCCCAAGGAAGCCCCCTGCGCTCTCTAGGAATGCTGAGGATGAATGCAACAGCAGCACCACAATGTAAGTAGCTGCTGTAAGCTGAAGGAAGGATTCCTAGAAGGTGTTTCAATAATCTGTGGTGGTTTTGGTGCTGGTGGAATGCAGCAGCCACTGTGCTCTGGGGATGATCAGCAGGGTGGCTGCAGGGTGCCCTCAGTGCACAGATACAATTGAAAGAGTGAATTATTTATAATGAACAAGGCAGCTGGCACCTCGTGGAATATCCTCTGGCACACCACTGCTTCCCCAAAAATAAATCACTGTTTAGTTGGCTTTTGTACCTCTGAGTGACCAGGGTTCCTTGGCCCCTTTGCTGCTCAGCTCAGGCTGGGTGGCTGCTCTGACTCCAGCACAGCACTTGCATCACGGATCACGTCTCCCTCCACTGCATGAACCCGCATGCATTACCTTTGTATGCAACAACTTGCACATAATGATACAGAACTTGCTTTCCCCGCGAGTTTGGAATCTGATACCAACATCTTAATTAGGCCTGAACCCTGGAGTATTTGACCTAACATTATTCGCCTCCAAAAGCTCCAAAATATGGTTACATCCACACTGCAAATAAGCATCTTCCCAGCAGCTGTCATTTCTGTATGAGTAATTTCAATGTCATTCTCCTCTTACAATACAGCCAAGTGCAGAAATCCTTGAAATGCTGCTGCAGCCCTGCACCCCTGACTGCCCTACACGTGGCTGTGGTCTCAGCACATTCCTGCATCAGTACCAAAGCTGGGGTTACACTCACTGAAGATAACCTATTTAGTTAAACTAGGCTGACTGTAGCAGCATACGACTCACCCTGGACTCACTGCCTAATTATATTCCCAGCAGATTTCCTGGGAAAGAATTCTTGGGAAAGAATTGCCTGAGCTTCCTGAAGTCACTGCTAGCCGAGCTGAGCAACCTCTCAGTTCTCTGGGATCTGCCTGCAAGGGCTTCAGACACACCTTTATCTCTAGGAAAGACACCAGAAGAAGCAGCTGGGGAGAAGTCGAGATCATAGGCTGAATGTGGACCTCATAAAACATCTCCACATTTTTAGACATGAAACAATTCACCGGGGAGCAGCCGTTCAGGTTTGTGAGCAGGGCTGCATCCCTGAGCACAGGCAGAGCCTGGTGCCTGAACCATCGCACAGTTTTCCTCCAAGGAAAGCAGCCCATACATTATGCAAAGAATTTACTGTTGGTTTTGAAATACTGAATGATAGAAAGAATGAAACGTGTCAGATGTTAGCCACAACACTTAAAAGTGCTACTGAAAGAAATGCAGATAGTGCAGCAAGAGGGGTGATATAAAAGAAGAACAAAATAGCATCTATATTTTCTTTTTTCTTTTTTAAGCAAAGCTTTTAAATGCACTTTGTTTCATTTTAAGGACCTGAATTCAACCTATAGGTGTTTAATGTAGTGCCTTTATTTTTGAAGCTAAGGCACAGAAAAAACAAAACTAAGCTCAGCACAGAAAAAACTCCCAGTATTGCTTTGACAGAATTAGCATTCACACAGGAAGCAGATACAAGCCAGCCTAGCTGCCGTTTGGGTCCTGGTTCTCTCATGCTCTGGGGAGGCAGAAGAAGAAACTCATCTCCACCTTGTTGCTGGAGTTAATTTGTTTTCCCATCTCCATCAGATTGCAGCAGTCGGGAATCAGGTCCCAATCCTTGTGTTGCTTGTTCACTCCCCGGCCAAAGGAGAAGGACTCACTCATTCTACTGTTTCCTCTCACCCTGGGACATCTCCCCTGCCCCTGAATTCCTCCCTGTTACTGTGCTGGCAATAACTAACCTCACTAACCTTCCCTGGAACAGCAGTGGTAATTTAACAGTGCCTGAGTTATGGTCAGGCTCTCACACTGTTTGAGGCAGTGGGAGTCCTGCCATTAGTTTCACTGGGTATTTACTTGCCATCTAACTCCCATGGAAATTCCTCTATTTCCTTAATACGTTGAATTACTTGGGAATTTAGGGGCTGTGATTCACTTTTTATCCGATGTCCTCTCTCTTGACCCTATAAAGTAAAACTTTGTAGAAAAGGCTATAGAGTACAAGAGGAGCTCAATAAACACCTTTAGCAGAGAAGTGCATTTCTGCGCTCCGAAAAGAGCACAATCAAAATGGAGCCAGATAGCCACAAGGATCTTTTTACAAGCTGAAAAATATCCCCAATGCTGCAGTCAAAGAGATGGACTGCATCCCCCCATCCCCCATTTCTTAGACCAAAAATTTAAAAGGAAAAATGTGTGTTCATTACATTATTGAAAATGCTGTTTGAAAGTCTTTACTTGCCTTAGTCTTGGATTTTCCTGTAATAATTAACATTTTGACTATTACAAATCTCCCCATTAAAACCTGAGATACACACAGAACACAAATACATTCCTGTGCTTGCACATACAAGTATAGTTTTAGTCACTACGGCACTATTAAAGAAAACCCCAAACCTTTCTACATTAGGAAATCTGTGATAAATCACATTTTAATTAACTTTATGTTAAACCTTGATGATACAAAGATCCTGGAAGTGGTCTATGAAGCCTAGTAGCCTCCAGCATAGGACACTTGAAAGTAGCACAACACTTGTCTCCTCTGAATATGTGAACTTGCCCCCAGCATGATACTGGATTGACCTCAACAGCACACGAGGGCTCTGCCCAGCCCATTCCACCCCAGTTTGCTCCAGTCCCATCCTGAGCTCTACCAGCCAGAGAACAAAGTAATCCCCATCACTTTTCAGAGCTGGTGCTGGTTTACAGATACCACTACAACCTGTCACACCAAAAAGCAAAGTTCCTGTTGATTTAAGGAAGAGGAGGATTAGGACCTGTGGTTTTTCATTTTATTTTGAATGTTTGCAGACTTCTCTTGTTATAGTTACATTATTTGTGCATATATTAGCCCTGAGACTGGGCTCTATAATTAGTTTCGGTCAATAATAGGAACTGACAAGCCTGTTCAAATCCACACTGCCTTGGCATTAATGTTTCATATACACCCAAACATCCTCTGCCTTCCAAGAGGAAAAGAAGTTGGTTTACTTAGAAAATCTTCAAATATGGCCAGACACACTTCCACTGATTCCCAGCTTGGATTTACAGGGACTTGTAAAACAAAAGGAAAAACAATAAAACTAGATGAAAATGCTTATACGGTATTTCAATCCTCTCACTAAAACTGTGCAGCAACTTGCCACAAGCTCGGACCTATCTAGCCATGGTGCCTTGGGTTTGATTTGTGACACCAATCATCCAATTTTATGGAAATGAGAAATTTTAAAAACACTCTGAAACTATAGAGAATTTAACCATGTCCCTAATTTTACACAGTGTCAGTGCAGGAGATTTAAAAGCAATAAACAAACTTGTTACTGCAATAGAATCGAAGAAAAATCATAAACTCACTAAAGTTATGGAGCTAAAATATGGTTTGGAGAATGGACAATGGCAACATTTATTCAATAAAACTCATTTATATGTAAAAGATTGAAAAAAATATATACCAGTATGCAGGCACAACAAATTATATAAGAGAAAAAAAAGTTTTATGGGCAAGATGTTTTATATTATGCATGCAAACATCATAGCTGTACGGGCAAGGTGTTAACCACATCTGCAATCACGCTGTAAAGTGCCAGAGAGGTGATGGGAAATGGGGCACTAGCCATACAAAGGATGACATCTTAATAGTTTTCTGTAGTAAGCCAACTGCGAGAGCTACTCCTACTTACTATTTGTCTTTTTCCCCTGAGATCTAAACCCAGTCCTCTATCTGCTTATGAAATCTAAATATCCAAAGGCCTTTTCTTCAAGAATGATGGTGTATTAATTCTGATGGCTGGGTCAAATTTCAGCCTAGGTAATTGCTTTCGGCTAAGACATAGTTAAACTTATAGTTTTAATTTAAAGATGCTCCTCCACAGTCTGCTGCCTGTGCTGTATTCAGCATACATTCAACCAATCTCCAATGTGGGAATCAGTATTTTAACGTGTTATTTGAGTCCTGCTAAGGATTTACCTCAGTTACTAAAATTACAAAGGCTTTATTTAATAGGAAAGGTCACCTTTACTTCGTCTGCCACAAATTTGGCCCGAATATTTGCTACATCTAGAGATTGTTTGTGGAAATTATACAGACACAGACCAACAGGTAAAAAGATACTGCAGGTTTTTCCTTTTCAAATACTTTTCCAGAGTTAACATGGGACATGGCTCAGGGTAACAGTACTGCTGTTAGGGAAGCACCCAGGCAGACTTGCAATTGTGGTAACTAACAATCTTGTGGCAATCAATCAATTAACTGAATGTGAAAAACTAGTGAAGACAAGCTTGTAGATAAGAGTAAACAATCTGGGCTGGAATTGTGGAGGAGAAAGTGAAATTCCATTTCCAAGGCTGTCAGAGGGATTTAAACGTTCACTCAGGAGAAAGGTTTTTCTTTTTTCCTTTTGTTTTTCCTTTATTTTCTCCAGGCTGAGAGTTTCCATAGACCTTCTCATTGATCTGAAATGGCCAGGGGCAGAAAAAGCTAATTTTATCTGCATTAGCTTGTCTCCCTTCCACTACAGCTTAACACAAAGAGAAATGCCACCCACACCCCAGGATGACTCCATGCCAAAGGCTTTTCTCAGAAAGCAGGATTCAAGCCAGGCTCTTCAAATCTGAAAGTGAAATGCTCCCAAAACCAGTGAAGGGAGAGATCCTGAACTGGTTCCGGCCCACACACTCCTGCACGCAGGGGCTCCAGGCGATGGCCATGAACAAATTGTGGAACAACTCACCCCATGCATAAGCAGTGTTGAGGTCTGGATGGGGTGTCCCCCCTCCCCTTTATTTTTTAATTTGCAAAAGCATTTGCTGCCCTGACTTCTACACTGTTACTTAATAGCTTAAAAGTAAAAATCCCCATTATATAAGGTACCCTGGAAGGCCAGGACACAGGGCCCTGCAGGCGAGCCAGCAGCTATGTGCAGAGGAGATCTTGCATAAAAGCGTTTAGTTCTCTGCTTGTACAATCTCCGGCAGCAGCCACTGAGGGAGCTGCACTTGCCCAATTACATTTAGAAAATGCCTCAAAACCAGAACTTTTTTTTTTTTAAACAGAGAAACTCTCCTTTTTCCCTCCAGTCCCCCATTCCTCAAATGAGCTAAAGAGCCCCCTTTCCAAGACCGTGGAACTGAATCTGCCTTTTGAGAGGAGTTCAGATGTTTTGTGGCTGAGGAGCACTTGCCTGCTGCCTTCCAGCTCTAACTGAATCTCAGTGGCAGAAAATAATTTTGTGGGAGAGGACCCCAAACCCACACTGATGATAGACAGTCCTCAGTCCCCACTGAAAAGGGATTCAGGACTGCTTCCTTCTGTGTCCTAAAGTCAGCAGAAGCTGGAATAAGAAGTGCCATTTATAAATCTCTCCCTGTTTGCACCCTATGGAGAGGTTATTTCGTTTGCCTTTCTCCAGCGCTGCATACAACTATCACAAAGTACATCAGTGCAGCCATACAGTGTCATTTTTGTAATTAAAGCCCCTGACATTGACTTTCCTGTTTAACCTGCTGCATTGGCACTGCTCTCTGTTCTTCCTTTAATGTAGCTGCTGATCTTTCAAAGATCTTGCTTGTGTCTCAAAAGCCAGCTGGAGGTGGACTCTTCAAATAGAGTCAAAGAAAAATCGACATGAGGAAAGTTAACTAAACTTTAACTCAAAGAGAAGTTTTCTCTTCAGTTTGGAGCAAATACTGAGACCTGCTGTATTGCAAAGCCGCTCTGCCATATTGCCGAGAGCTTATGTCTGACTTAATACATACATAGTTAATCGCCTGGCCAAAAGAGCTGAAACCTGGGAAAATGAGAAAAATGGTCATCATAAATGTCATATTAAAGGGGAAGATCATAAGTTGTGAAGTAGAAGGTTGAATTGTTCTTGTATCTTTATTTAATCACAGCAACGGTGTTCATTCTGTAGACTGCAATACAATGGGGGCATCTGTGTTCAAACAGGAATAACTATAAAAGTACCAGACAACCAGATCAAGAGACGCATCAATGGGAAAGTAAATTCAGATGGAGTGAAATCTATAGCATACTTTGCCTGCTGAGTATTCACACATATAAAAATTGACGTTCAGGCTCAAGCATACATAAATGTCATTGCACAAATGATCCTGGAAATTTATGACTGTATTATGATAAAAACATATTCTTTTGCTGACATGTTTGCAGTGGTGTAATAGCTGACAAGAGTTAAGTGCTCAGGGGAGGAATTCCTGGGAGACCATGGGGTGCTGGTGTATGAAAGGGTTTTAGGCAACTTCTAAAATATCTGTCCTCTAAGCATTATGATGGCAAAAGAGGCCAGATCTGTCCTTGAGTCATATTTAATGGCATAAATCTCTAAGTACTTGCTGAGCCTTGAAATAGAAGATACCAGAAACAGGACTACCCAAAAATCATCTCTGCAAACTGAAGAGGCCTCTGATAGTTACATGGTAAGAAAATCCTTGATCTTTGGTCTTGTTGATATAAATGACACATCTTGGGGCTGCATATATTTATGTAGCTTTAGTCAAATAATAGGAACTATGGGTTGGTTTTCGTAGCTCTATTTGCTTTCAAATTTAGAATAATGAATAAACCCTTGGGCACTCATTCTGGAAACTAGGACTGCCTAATGAGATTATCTGCAGCTCAATAGTCAGGGGACGAGGGAAATAAAAGGATTCATATTACGGATTTTATAATGACTTACTGCTCACTTATCTGAAAAATAGTTGGAGTCATAATTAGCCAGCCTTTTCAGTGCTTTAAGTTGCAGAGATTTCTATCTGCTGCACACCTTAAGATTTACATTTTAATGGGCTAAAGATGTATATCAGTAATAGCACCAACGGATGCTCTCTTATCACTAATATTAATACAATATATAGCTTAGGAGGCTAACCTATCCACAGTACAGCGTGTTTGATCAATAAAGAGCACAGAGTGACCAAAGCAAGTCAAATCTAAATGTCACTATACTGACATGCCTCTAAATAACAAACTCCAGCCTGCAGTCTGAGGTCAAAACCATAACAATGCCATGAACATGCAGATGGTTCAGCCAGATGTGGTAAATACAGGGTTCATTTTCACCTGTGCAATTGTCTGAGGAAAAGTTCAACACAAAATGCAGCTGCCTATGGTGGAGAGCAGATTATTCACGAACAAATCCCCAAATCCTAAGCATCATATTATGGACATTTTAGTTTTTTTTTTCAAGAAATAAAAGGCTTGACTCCAACTAAGGCAGAATATTATTCTGGTTCCTGCTTATTTTTAATCCTAGACCTGTAATAGAACTAGTAACTGTTAAGGAGGTTTTTTCCCTTCAGCTTTTAGGAGCAAATCCAACCTCTCTTGACCAGAAAGCAGTGTTACTGCTCCCTCGGCATGATTTCCATAATCATGGCAGCAAGGTGGGGAACAGAAAATAAATCTGAAAAAGAAGCCACTGGTGAACAACACAGCATCATTTCCACAGCTCCCTTAGTGTGGCTTACCTGGGAACACTCTGCGTACCACTAGGTTTTGGCCTCATGCACAGCACAGAAGAACTTCAGCACCACTGTTTACCGTGGATTAAGTACCAGTATTTCTATACTGATGGTTAATCCATGGCAATATATTATATTATTAAATGTTAATTTCATACATATATATTAAATATTTTTCTGCTATGCGTTTAATCTGAACAGGACAGGTAGAAATCCTAATGAATACCCAGCTGAGAACAAATCGGCAACTGCAATGTGAAGGAGAACTCAGAGAAAATATTTTATCTCCTCCTCTTCTGGTTCAACCGAGACAAGAAAGAAAAGGGAAAACAGAAGAAGAACTGCAGAGGAACAAAAAAAATCCAAAAAAGAGAAAGCGCACACACACACACAAAGGAAACAGTAAAACAAATTTATTTTCATAGTCTTTACATAAGCAAAACATGAAAATTGTCAGCTATAACTTGCATCAGCATTGCATCTGGATCCAAATTTCTACAAGAGTCCAGTGAAGTAGAAGTGATTCTCCAACTTGAAAGGTGAGCTATCTTCCTTAGGGAAATTATTTGCCACTCACATCACAAATGTTTAATTTCCTTAAGATGTATGTAAACACCATTATTTTAGAAATACACATTTTTAGAGCTTTATATGTGCCATCCTGATTACAGCTTGTAACAGATCTGCTGAAGCAGCTTCTTCCAAGCAGACACCACCAAAAGGAAGAGGGTGACAAAAGTTGGCCACAGAAGGAAAATGGAAAATGCAACAATAGGTGATAGAGGCCTTCTGACACATGACGGGCTTCATCTCCAGATAACATATTCCTCTGACATAAAGAATTTGAAAAAATGACATATTTTCCCTTTAAAGATCAAAATAAATATTTAACTTGGCAAGAATGGATTAAACAGGGATTAAGTTCACTGTTGAAACTGTCACTCCATGGCTGGAGGGAACCGAGGGGCTGAGCCGCCTCCTTCTTGCCATGTTTTCCAACATGCTTCTCTGAAATAACTTCTAGTTTTAGCTTTGCTTAATTGTGCATCAAAATGGTGGGTCTGGGACAGGAGACCAACACTACTTCCTCTCCTTAAACCTGGGAAAGTCGTGGTGTCAGCAGCTGACGTAAACTTGAATAGTGGCAAAACTGCAGACAAGGAGTAAACTTACAGGAAGACAGAAGAGAAAACTCAGAGCTATGTACAAGAAACTTAGTATTCCTAGTGAGTGAAGTCTCTGGAGAAAATCCAAGAAACATCTCATATTTTTAGTGAGGGTCTATGGTAAATGTGAGTAATTCAAGGGCACGTAATTCAACCACAGAAGGCTTGGATAAAACTGCTAAAGCCTTTCAAACACTCTGGTCTTCCAGCAAGTTTAAATGGTGTTTGAAATATCCAGCACTCTGAGGGCTCTTTGCAATGGCAGCAAGTTGCCTTAAAGACAACTGAAATCAGCCCCAAAGAGAACTACAGAAACAGAGCCTGGCTTGGGGTTTTGATTAAGACTGTCTGGAAAACAAAGATTCATTTCATAAATGAAAATGGATTTTAATTTGCATTGTAATTGAAATAAGACACTTTGAGAGAAGCAGTAGAAGGAGGAATAGAGACAGGAAAGGGGGCATTATCTGCTATGTGGTCTGGTGATTACCACCCTCAATGCAATACAGGAGGTCTGGGTTCAAGTGCTGCAATCCCTAAAGTACCAAACCCCTGTCAGTCCAATAAATAGTTGCTCTTACAATAATCACAGAAGGACTCGTATCAAAAGGGTAATTTCTGTATCACAAGAAGGGGGAGCTTGGATGCCTCTTCTTGACAACTCCAAGACTATAGGTTACTGGATGCCAATCATTAAGAGATTTTCCTGCAACTAAAACTTCCTCAATTTAAACCCCATGAGGTTCTGCAGTAATCTTTCATCTCTTGTAATTAGAGGACAGTCGTTCACATCTGGAATTAACTCCTATTGGCAGCACTGTGGAGCTGTAACTGCAGAGGGAATGGCATCATTCTTGAAAATGAAGAGCAGGTTTGGGGCTGTGCTGGTCAGGTGTGCTCCATCAATTTGAACTTCTTCAACCACAACTCTTGCTAATTGATCTTTTCTCAGTGTTGAGTTGGTACAGGGAAATCATCAAACCAAAGCCAAAAGATGTTGAGGCTGTGTTTTTGAGGTCAACGGGTTATAGATTTCTCTCAGGAAACAGCACACTCTAGAAGATGCTTATATTGTTTTGTTTTTTTTTCTTTTAATCTAGAATTATCCAAGTGTTAATAAAAATAAAGTGAGTTTCTCTTGCCTTTTTTTTTATATTGTTTGATTTTCATGTGTTTATATAGAATGACAGAGATTAAAAAGACCCTTGAGATCACTGTGTCTAACCCTACAACAGAGGCGATGCAGCTACTTGATATAGGAAAATCCATGTTCAATATTATCACCTTTATTCACTGTCTCACAGGAAAATCCGAATATTAATAATTATTTTGTGTCTGTTTTATCTTCTTTAGCTTGGAATTTTGCCTGTTTAGAAGCTGAAAACTCTTTGGTATGTTTTTATAACAAAACTATCGAATAAATTCTTTACATGTTCTCTAACATTCCATCTTGGAAAGAAAATGGGTGGATGGAGGGAATTGCTAAATATAGCAACTTTATTTCAGTAATGTTTATATGCATATTTAATGTTTTAGAGGGAGTTAAGTCCTATCAGGATGGAATTAAAAAAAAAAAAAACCAAGCAAAACAAAACTTAAATTATATGCAATAAAGCCAAATATCCTAACTTTTGTCAGCTACTATCTGTCCTCAGTAAGAGTCATCAGCCATAAATTTTCCAGAGCCATTCAGCCTCCCAGGTGCAGGTGAGTCAGGGATGCCACGAGTGGAGAAGGACCTGGATGCCCCACTGACCAGCTCAGTTCATGTATATCCCTCATCAGTTGATGATGATATCCTGTTATTGTAATGAACTTCTTGGAAGTATCAGTCAGAAATGCTGGTTATAAGCGTTGAGTATCCCATAGCCTCATTTCACTGTAATCTGCAGCAATGAAAGGTGTTTCTCCCCCATGTTTACCTGGAGGTAAATGTAAATGGAGACTATAAAGTGTCCCATGATGTACCAAGAGCAGGGAGATTGCACTGAAATTTAGGAAGGACATTTTCAAAGCCAAAAATCTCAGTTAGGAGTATAGCTGTGTCTTTGAACATGTCCCTCGGTGCTTGAAGTTGGGCTCCAAAAGGAAATTCAGCTCCTGCCCAACTGATCTGTGACCTGCTGGCTCTTGTCACCAGCCTGATTTACTATCACAGAGAAACCCCCTCCATTTGTTTCTCTTTCCTGAAGAGATTATCTTTCAAGACACCATTTCATGAACTTGTGAAGCCTTCACTGTACATTTAGGTAGAAAATCCAGTCAAAAAGTGCCTGTCCTGCTCCTTTCTTTTCAGCTTTCCTGAACAGCCGTTCACCTCTGTTTTCATCTTTTCTCTATGGAATTTCTCAGGAATGATACCATCTCATCTTTTATAGTTCTGGCTGTCCTGGCCAGGCCAGGACAGCAGTCCAGGTCAGGCATCTGACCACAGCCACCATAGCTGGGACCATCTGGAGCATCTCAAGTTCAAAAATTTTGTGGCATGTTATAACAGGTAAAATTAGGGCATAGTGGGCTTTGGTCTGAAATGGCAGTAAAGAAACCATAAGATGGTCACAAATACCAGACCCTCTACTTGCATTAAACCTCCATCTTCCAAACACCTGCCATGGTGTTCAGCTCTTGAATGAAGAGCCAGTTAAAGCCAGTTAAAGCCAGTTCCTTGACTGTGATTAGTTTTCGGTTTCCTCAACTTTCTCTGTTCGAGATGCACATTCTAAAACTATGAGAAATTTATTGTTGTCTGGGAAAACTATAAACCATTTGGATTTAATTG
>VYZQ01061083.1:10305-26009 GCA_013400655.1 Mystacornis crossleyi
ATTCTGTGAATTCAGCGGGGATATTGGTCTGTTTTGCTACTGACTCAGATGTGTGTTTGTATTGGGTTTGCATGGCCAGGTTTTGGTGGCAGAGAGGGATACAGGGGTGGCTGCTGTGAGAAGCTGCCAGAAGCTTTCCCCATGGCCAGGAGAGCCTATGCCAGCTGGCTCCGAGATGGATCTGCTGTTGGCCAAGGTTGGGCCCATCAGAAATGACGGTAAAGCCTCTGTGATAACATATTTAAGAAGAAAAAGAAAAAGTTATAGCACAGGTATAATTGTGGCCAGAGAAGAGCAGAGTGAGAACAAGGCTTAAAAGGAGTTCTAATAGCAACTAAACAGGACTTTTTGTTCATTCATTTTCCCCTTTTTTCATTTTAGCAGACACATTAATCCTTTAAAGGGGATACCCTTCCAAAACTACAACTGGGGTAGACCCCTCTCAAGTTAAAAACCAGCCAAAAGCCAAGACCTGCCACACCATGTAGACAGGTTTTAGCTTGTTTCAGACAACTCCTGGCAGTCAATTGACTGTTGTCTGAGTAATTCAGCTGGAGTTCATCTGTGTGTAGTGATATGGTACAGCACCTATTCTTAGCTAGTAGATAGTGATAACATAGTTATTTATCATAGGGTGAACAGTCCGTGAGCTAGAATAAATGTGTAATGTAGAGCAGAACAGGTAGAGGTGAAGTGCTGATGCTGTAATCACAAATCACAGTGGTCAGTGGCTCGTCACTTAGTCAGTTAAAGTGACCATCAGGGATAACAAAGAGAACAGAAAAAACAGGTAAGACAGAATTGGAAACCAGTGAAGAAAGACCAAGTGACACAATCTGTCTCAAAGCAGCTTGGTAATTAGCTAATTGACAGTTTATGTCAAGTATTACTTTTAGATAAGTGCTAATTATATACACAAAAACTTTTTGCTAAGCAATGTAGATGTGCAAGACCTGATAAAGACATCAGAGATCTATGAAAAAACTTGGTTTAAAACTTCACTGGATGTGATTTTAGATTTTTAGGCTCATTTCTATCTTTGTATATGTCTTGTGACATTTGAAGTATGGCATTTTTGAACTACCAGAAAACAAAGGAATTTGTCTGCCGGTTTTGTGTTTTATTTTCATTAGACACTTTAATTATTTGCTACAGTATTCACAGAACCTTTACTCCTCTAGTTCAGAAAATAAGGTTCTATTTTTTTGTGGGTTGATGGCCATCCTAAAACTGATTATTGAAACCCCCAACATTTTCTAGAATATGGGTACTCTATTTTTTTCCTTGTTCTAGATATTTGAACAAGTTTTTCACTCTATGGTAAAAGAGTTTGCTGTAACTTTGACTTTCATGGAACCATATATATGAGTATTTTTCACACTGCCTAGGCAACATAATAACAAATGATAGAGAAACACACACATTTATTTTTCTACTATTCCATCATCTAAATTTATAATTTTATTGCTCTCAAACCCAACAATATTAGCTCTTCAAAAAGTAGATTGATATTTAGTTTTAAGCGTTTGAATGTTCCTATTTTCCACACAAACATTAGCCAGCTGTACTACCTCAATGTTATCACCTGAAGGTGGATTTTACCAGTTAACAGCAGAAAACATGAGAGCTGCTTCCTGTGAGGAAACTGTGATTCAGCTTGAAAATCAGAATGAAATGTTTCTTCCCCACAAAAACTAGGTTTTCACTTTATGTTGTCATTAGTTTTAAAAACAATTTATTAGCTTTGTAGTAGTTTTCAATCAGGAGTTAAAGACTGATTACTTCTCAGTGTTTGTTTTTCTGAAGTCTCTTCTCTTACGTAGCTTATCTTAAAACTCTAAGACCTACTGTCACCTAGGATAAATTACCACAGTCTACCACACTGAATGCAATTGGACAAACTATCCAAGAGAAATTTGGTTCAGAGAACTTTTACAGACAGGTTTTATATCACCGTATTTGAGAGTCAGTGCCGTATTTTTCACTTTGTAGCTTTTAATATTTGACACTGAACAAAGCAAAGCCCAATCCATCCAGGATCCTACCTCTTACACTACGCAACAGCAGCTGCTTCACAAGAAGGCCAGAAGGCAGTTGCTATGTATTATACTTTCTATCAGTTTGATCACACTCCCTTACATTCAGATGCTCACTTAAAATCTGCCATGAGCTGTCTTCCTTGTAATAGTTCTTCTTTGGCTCTACTCAAGAGTATAACTCAAGACACTGCCACTCATCACAGTGTCCAATCGATAACTGAGCTATGCTACATTTATAGCTTCAGCAATATCCTCTAAGTGTCATTTTCCCAGTATAATGCAAAACTGTATACAAAATTCTTCAAGTGGTTCGAAATGGCCACCTTTCCATGGCTGTTTCAGCCTGGAATATCTACAGATCTATAAATCTACCATATCTTTGTTCATATGCACTCAAATGGAGAAAG
Source organism: Mystacornis crossleyi (assembly GCA_013400655.1). Taxonomy (NCBI): domain Eukaryota; kingdom Metazoa; phylum Chordata; class Aves; order Passeriformes; family Timaliidae; genus Mystacornis; species Mystacornis crossleyi. The sequence continues at coordinate 12,752 of VYZQ01061083.1, forward strand.
AGAACTCCTGATCCCTTGTAACAACAGCTTTATTTATTCTCTTTATTAGATAGCTTCTGTATTTGCTCTGATTAATTTCAAAAGCAATGAATAAAATCTACTGCTATCTGTCCCGGGCTATTCAATTGTCAGCTTCCTTTTCCTCTTGTGATAGTCCCATAGTTACAACATTTTACATTTGCCAGCATCTGGATTCATCCCACTAGGCATTTTCTGAGCCTCGGACTCTGCTCCTTAAAGGATTTCTTTGGCTACTTTAAAATAGTGTTCCAAGTAATTCTCCATGTAAGTTTTTGATGCTTAAATCCCCCATCTTAGTAGCTCTTTAGTAATCTTATCAAAGAAAAATAAGATTTTGATATCCTTCTTTTGCATTCCTCCCACTAAATTTATTGAAGTCTTGTTGGCTATTAAAATTCTATCACTGAGTGAATCTTTTGCCCTCTCCATTTTAAGCAGGTAGAATTAAGTGTCAGTTTGCACTTTGATTCATTAGAAGAAAAATACAGTGGCATGTTTTTGCTAAAGATCAAAACCAAGTGTTAGGTCTAATTTGAAGGGGAGAAGGGACAGCAAGAAAAAGATAAATTAAATGGATTATTAAAATTTACTAGCACCAGGTAGTGACTTGCAGTGTTCACTATTTACCAAATATAAGCATTATATTAATCTGTATGCATGTAAAGTTGAGGGGAGTTAATTTTAAAAAAACTCCAAAAATTAGTCTTCACTGATCTCTTTAACCCTAAAGTCATCCATCATTTATTAACTAAAGAACTAAATATGTTACTTGTCATTGAAAAATGCAATAGTTCAAAATTACATACATTAAAATATCCTAATCTGCAAATAAAGAACATTTCAGGCAGTCTCTGGCATACATTTCTCCAAGTTGTCTTCTACCAGGCAGACTTCATCACCATTTTCAGAGACAAACACCTTCCTTTCTAAAAAGGCAAAATACTCTGTTCCAATCATTAAAGTGAAAATATCTTTGCAAAAGATCTTCACATCCAGTACAACTTCTTTGTACTTTTTTGGTTGTTTCTCTGCATAAGAGCAGTGGCTAACAGTGGCTCTATTTTCATTCAGCATTGGAAAAAAAAAATCAATTGCTTATAGGCCACTACTATTTTTCCTTCTTTCAAGCTGTGTCATAGTCCATAAAGAAACAATCCATCACTGCAATATATTTTCTTCACAGCTGTGACAATAAATTCCTCATTTTGTTCTCATCCCAGGTAGCTCTACTGCCTTTGCTGGAGTTACTTCTGATTTTCACCACTGTCAGTGAAAGCTGAATCAGGCTGAAGAAGTAGCCACTGCCACGTGCACTCTATGAAGTGTATCTATGAATCACAAAGTATTTTAAAATATTTGTATCCCTTGTTTTATTAGTTGAAAAACAGTTCATCTAGCATCTCATTTGCAGCCCCAAATGGTCCTTTTAATTCAGAAGGACAAGACATGCACATACATTAGTCATGCATTAAAAACCTTTCACATCTGTAGTGCTGATATTAACTCACTGCACACTATGATTTATTTTGGTTGATGAGAGCTGCTCTAAATTTCTTGTCACACAAACCAGTGGCAGACCAAACCTAATCCTATGATGGGAAGATTATGCTACATAAAATATAAACTGGGATAAGAAAATTCACCATAAATATTTATGTTTGTATTTGCAGTTTTCTATTTTTATAAATCCACTATGTCTCACCGGAGTTCTTCAACACGTTATTTTAATTTCAAACACCCTATTTGAAAATTCAAGTATATGTATGATTCAAAGTAAGGCCAAGCTAAATGCATAGATTGTCATTTATAATATGATAATCCATACGGAAAAAAGAAAGGTAATAATAAGGTAATAAGAATAACTTCTATTTAGATGAGACTAGGATTTTAGTGTTTTAAGAGATAGCATTGACCATCATCATGTGAAGGTCAACACTCACTTGCCAAATGTACTGTAAACTTCAATGGTCTGAAGAATGAGGAATCAATATATAAGGCCTTGCATTTACATCATCATTTATGGTAACTAAATGTAAACCCAGAGTATTGTGCTTCAATTCAGACCAATAATATTTCACCTAAAATTAATACTATTTCACCTAGAAAGTAAGCTACCCTGCCTTGCAAAACACACTGTATCAATATTGCTCATAACCAGTACGAGCTCAGTGTGCCCAATACAGTAACGTCCTCTCCTTTTGCCTAGAGTGTAGGATACTGGAGGAAAAGGTGTTTGCTCAGGGCCCAGAAACACCATCCCAAACACTTTAGGAAGAAAACATCTCACCAAGTTTCGGCAAGGGTGACTCTGGCTGCCCTAGGTTGCTGGAAATGCAGAAAGCAAATTCTGTAGTTATTCAAGGCTGGTACACGCATTTTCTTCTCCTGTCCAGTTTATTAAAATTCTGACAGCTATGGCGAAGAAGGTACCAAGATGCTGGCAAACATCTCTCTCACTTACAGGAACATTATTATGTAGAAGATAAGAAGAAGTCAAAGAGAATAAGGGAGTAGGGGATAATCCCAATCAACTAAACTATTAGAAATTGTGGATTTCATAGGATCATTAGAAGGGCATTGATTTTGGGGCTTCATTTGGTGTTTTTTTTTTTTTTTTTCCCTGGTAGGATCTTGTTAACTGAAGTTTAACTAAGCAAAAAAACTTTCAAAGCAATTGCTTGATACTAAAAACAAACAAACAAACAAACAGAACTGAGACTAATGAAAATAAAGGAATTTAAAGATAAAAATATATACTTGAATTTTTGTTTTGTCACCTGATTCCTGAGCCAGTGCAGTGTTTGGGATCACAAAACTTTTATACAATGGAGAAGGACAGAAATTTTCTTTTTTCATGTTTTCTTTTTGGACAGAAAGGAGAGCTGAGAGCTTCACAAAACTGCCTGGCTCTCCAAGCAAGAGACTCAAGGAAGAAAACACTATGCACTGTTAACTCTGAAATTAAGTCACATAGTTTTTCAGAATGGGGTGAGATGAAGCACTATGAAGTCAAGAAAAGATGGATTTAAAAACAGCAAGCTAAAATGAGAATTGACTATTTAAGGGCTCAAAACAGCCTCAAAGGAGACCCTCTTGCCATGCCATGTAGCTAGTTGTGGCAAAAAAATATTTGTTTTCTTGATTACAGCAATGCTGTTTATCAAAATCTAATGTAACAGATTTAGCCATTTGATACAATGATATTCCAAACTGCAAGATCTATATTGATCAGATCCTAGTTTCCATTGTTTTTATCGTGAGAATCCAAAGGAACCATGGAAAAGTAACCTGGAAAAAATTCCTGACAGCATTAAACAGCTTTAAGGCTTCAAGTCCCATTAAAAGGCCTCAGGTCCTATTCTTTATATTGGACAGCCTGATCTCAGAGACCCATATGTAAATCCATCTAATAGGATTTTTAGTTAAGTAGATCAAATTTTATAATTTCAGTCTCTGCCAGAGAGTGGATTTTTCTTTACCAGCCAGATAACTTTTTAGGCCTTCAGAAACAGCCTCTTTACTACAAATGGAGCAGAGAACCAGAAAGAATTTAGTGGCTTGTACCAGATGGCTCTTTCAGACATATCAATTAAGGTACTATCTTATTATCACAGCCAATGTGGTATAACCCCTTACTAATAAAAGCAATGGCAAAACGGGATGTGATGAGTATTTATATGCAACTCACACGCTTAGGGCAGGACAAGGCCAAGGCACAGCCACTGACAGGTGAACGTCAAACTATCAAGACAGTGTTTGCATTTCTACAAAGAGGTTTGGCTTTTACCACACTACAGTCCCAGAATTGCCACACTGGTATTTAGGGATGCTGTTTCAAGCAGTTAAGAATTGTCCTTTCCAAGCAGTAGACAGAAGATATAGGCTGCAGAAACAGAAACAAAGAGCTGCAGAACTGTTGCCTCAGAGTCCTCATACTCAAGGAAAAACCAAGAGCACTGCAGAGAGCTGGAGACAAGCAAAGGATACCATGAATAGGAAATAAAGTTCACGACTGATGTGTGGTAGAGGAGAGACAGGAGAGAAGAGAGCGGAGAAGCTCAGAATGTACCAGCTTATGCTTGTTCTCTGTATCACTCGGGAAGGAAAACACAACACACAGCCAAAGCAAGCCCCTGGTAGCTGCAACAGGAATGAAAGGTGCCAGGAGCAGAAATGGGTGCCACAGTTTACTGGAACATGATCCACTCCTTTGCCTCCCCTCTGCACACATTCACACAGCTCGTAGAGGTCCCTAGAGACTAAAGGCCAAGTTTTCCCATTGACATAAAATTTAAACACTTTTATACCTAAAAGGAACGCTTGTTAGCTCTTCCTGAAGGTGTGGTACTAACTGAGCATGGCTATCGCAGAGCATCTTCCACTTTTAACTCTTGACAGTTCATCTTGACTCCTTAAGATCTTTGCTTCTGCTTCCAAATGGAGTAAAAAAGGATCAAACAAGATGAAAGAAAGAGAAACAAGTTAAGGTCACATTGCAGTGTAAAGTTGCTGCTGAAGATACAGTAGGCGTGTATATTGCATATATTATCAGCTATGGTTCAGGTTTAGTAGTTTTTCCCTATTTGTTTAACTTCCAATCAACCCTTCAATTGTTTCAACTCCTCTGACTTTTAGTCTAAAAATCAAAAGCTCTGCTCTAAAACATGGATGTCCTCAGAGGGGACAATGTCAGCCATGGCATGATGGGCTGCCCAGCACATGCAGAGGGCTGAGCCCAGCTGGGGGCTCCCCTCCAAGGTTGGGGGGGGTCTGGCCTGGGCTGCCTTGCATGTGACACCACGGAGGAGCCATGGGGACATGGACAGCACTGCCCTGTCCCAGCTGTCTTCACGGGCACGAGGGGAAGGCTGTGGCCACTCGCCAGCTTTGGCTGGAGTCCATCCACTTTGCACCAGCTGAGCAGCACGGCATGGACTGTAAAATCTGGCCTAGAGGTTTTTAAACATTTGGAGCTGCAAAGGAGAAAGGGTAGGCTCAGTAAATGGTGTGGCCTGCCCTGACACACTTCTCAGCTCTGGGGGTATATGAGATCCTTATTATCCTGGACAGGAGCTGAAAAATGACATCATACTGGAGGAATAGGACACAGAGGTTACTTTAGAGATGATTCAGATCTTAATTTTCTCTACTTGGCAGAATGTTTAAAAACTGGCAAGGGAGCATTAGCATTGCTGGCAGAGGATTGTTACAGCTGCACAGGTAGAGAGAAGTCAGCAAGAAGCTCTTACCAGCCTGGAGAAAAGGGATAAGAAGCAGAAAGGAGTACTGGCCCCACATCCCAATGACAAAATCATGTGACAAAACTCAAAAGCACGTCGAATAAAAAACAAACAAGTGTTCTATCCTACAAGGTTGGCACCACAAAATTCTAGCATGTCATATGTTGATATTTGACCTCTCTCCATAGCAGATGTCTTTTCCACAGGTCAGGTAGAGAGGGTGCACAACTGATTCGATGGCTATAAAAATGCTGAGAGAAAGAGAAAAAACCTGGAGATGGTCCAGTGTGTAGTATACATCTCATAAGGGTATGTGTAAGAAAGAGATAATCCTCTTCACAGTTCTTTTAGCAGGTGTTTATCCTTTTTGGCATCGACAGCAATATTTTGTAGCTACACAGCAGACATGCAGAATAAGATTCCTTTCCACACTTACAAATAATTACTCCTTTTGTGACTTACAGCTGCTTCAGCCATTCATTGCTGATGTCCTCCTTCTCCAAACCAACAATATGAAAGTATTGCTGCTTCTGAAATGTACTAAGAAAAACATCATCTCCAAGTTGTGTCTATAAGAGAGTGACCAAGGTGTTACATTGGCCCTCATTTAAAAGCTAAGGAAGATGCTTCCCTGTGAACACCAACAGAAAAACCTCAGAGGAAATACTGCGTGCTGGATTGATGATAAGATGATAAGAACCACTTAAAGACCCTGAATAAGACAAAATCTGTGTACAAGTAAAATTAAAACAACCCCTTCGCTCCCTAACAAATTTTACTCCTAAAAAAGAAAATTTTCTTTCCTTTCTGATATGCACAGAGGTGTGAGGATGTCTGCAAGGACTAAGTCAAAGACACTGTTTCTGACTGTAGCTGAGGTGAACCCCTCCCTGAAATAACTGAAGTAGCTCAGGTCAGTAACCACCTTTAAGTTAACCACTTTCCTGTGTAATAGCTTGAATGCAGCTCTACAAAAACATCAACTGCTGAAGAAAAGGATATCTGAGCTCTTAATATGGACAAAGCTGAAACTAGACCTTCCCCAGTAATGAGACCTCTTGTAAGGACAAATAAATTCATAAATCCTGCATAAGCACAGAGGATAGGGTCTGTCTTGTGGGACAGAAAAGCCATATAACCTTAGACATTTAAACCCACTGGCCCAAGTCCCTGGAAGTACAGGATGCAGTCAGTAGGTCCTCCTGAGCTGCTCTGAGGATCTGAGCCCACATTTCCTTACATGTGAAAACATTTCTCATATCTCTGACGAATGCATTTACAATAACTGCGATTTCTATTATCCTGGTTTCTACATTTACTAGAACCATTTTTTCTTAAAAAGAAATTAAAATATTATTTAAAATGTTGTACCTTTTTTTAACCATCTTGGATTGAAGTGAACTGTGCTTTTTAATAAAACTTTATGCTAAAATAAGTAAAAAAATGGCAGAGAAACACAATGCATTTCACACCTTTTGGGTAGATTAGGCCAGTTATTCTGAAAGTGAAATGGACACTTCATATCAGCAATACTTTCCAGTGATCTCTAGCCTCATTATGCATTCTCAGTACACCCAGAAGAGTAGTGTAAATAAAATACACTGTTTTCTGATGAGCTTTGATGAGCAGATGTTTGGGGTTTTTGTTGATTCATGTCTGGGATGTTTTTAAAACTTTTCTGCTTGTGCTCCATTTCCTGTTGAAGGAATTCAGAATGACCCAGATGAAAAGACACAATTGTGACTGTGTCTGCCTGGATGTCGCCCAGACCAGCAGCTGTGCAGTGGCCACCGCAACGTGCCTGACTTGCGGGAGGAGAAATTATGTAATTTGGTGTTCAGACTACTTTTGAATTCATCTTTTGGTACAGATGAAATACTGCACCTCTATGCATTTCCTATTATCACTTGTTTGGAAGCTTGGAAGTGTAGTTGAGGATACAAGATAATGCACTTTGTGAACCTCTCTTTTTGCTGTTTGATGATTCGTGCATGTGAAATCCATAGAAATATTTAGCAGAAATAAAGTAAGAAAATCAAAAATGGAGTTCTTTCTCATTCTAAAATAATTTAGCCTAAATCAAAAAATAATCAATATCCGGTTGAGGGTTTTGTTTCGTTTTGCGTTTTTGGTTTTTTTATGTCTTTTGTTTCATTCAAACTGGAATGTTGATGCATTAAAATATATTGATAACTATTTGCTCACCCTGAGACAAAAATGTAATTTTTTCCTCTATGACAGCCACAGGCTAATTTTAAGTGTATTTACATGTTTTGTTTTTCTAATTTTTCAAGCTAAAAACTGTGATCTGTGATACCTGTAAATAGCAGAGATAAAAACAGATGGCAGTGGGATGCTCCCAGACTCTGAAATAATGTATAAGAACTGAAAATGGATCAAGCTTACTGGAATGTACTGCTAGAACAGGAAAACATGGCAAAAGGAGTAGAAGAAGGTGTTGAAAAAAGCCAAAATAAGTTATCAAGGAGGAAAAGAAAAGCAGAATCAAGCCAATAAAACTGGGCAAATATGTGAAAGCAGGAATGCAGAGGTAGATCCTGAGGTGATTCACAAGATAATGGAATTGAAAATAATTAAACCTCCCTGAAGCAGTGGAAATGTGAGCAACACAGTAGCTGAGTTTTGGGAGGCCCTACCAAAAAGAGTTTCTGAAATGACAGAAGATAAAGTTGCTGCAGTTCTATCCACAGTCCACAGATTCAGAACCCGCAAATGGATATTCTGATACAGAGGAGAAAGGAAGTTCCTCTTCTCACAAGGGGTAATGAAGAGATCACGAAAGAGAAGGATACATCGAGTGGGGGGGGTTTAGGGGATGTTTCACAGAAGAATAGAAGTCCTGTGCAGAAGGGCACACTGTGAATGTCACCCTTGGCTTCAGAACAGAGATTTTCATTCTGCCTTGAGATCAAGAGCATGTGGCTGCATTAGGAAATACCTGGCAGAATGCTTTGCTTATTTTAAGGAGAAATTGGATGTGAAACCAATCTAGAAAAAAGGCACAAATGAAAAGATACACAATGATTTACTGGTCTTTTAAAATGCATTTATCAAACACTTCAGAAGAAGGATATTATTTTCTCAGTAAAACAATTATTTGACAGAATTAGCTGGGAATTTTTTCCCCGGCTCCTTCCTTGGAAAACAAGTATCAAAATGCTTTTCATGGGACAAGGTTATTTCAGATGAGTTTCTTGTTTTGAATAGATTTGAAACAAAATAATGGAGATGTTGAGACATACTAGTTGAAGGTTGTAAAAAGAGTTTGGTTTTAATATAATGCTTAATGAGAATGAAAATACGAATAAAAAAGAAAATATAATCTAAAATTACTGCTAGAATATTTTTCAGTAGCATAATTTGAATTTGTCAGATATGAAGATTTTTGATATTCAAATTACTTCAGCTGTTCTGCATCCAGACAAAAGTAGATTCCACACAAAAATAATTGATAGGTCTGTGATTGGGACAGTCACTTGTGTTTAAGACTCAGGTTCATGACCTGTTTTGTACTCTAAATGTAAACTACTTATAATGAAAAATTTGGCAAAGCTGCCTTATTTTACTACCCTTAGTTAAAGATTCTTAAAATGAGTTTTGAATAATTTATACCTATTTCAAACTCTTTTATCAAGTTTACCAACAAAGTGAACTGCTTTCTTTCCACTTGATTTAATTCACACATATCAAACCCTTTTAAAACAGGAACCTGCAAACACGTTTCTCTGGTACGAGAGACTTCTTTGAATAGCACAGTTAAAAAAATGTTGCTTACTATTTTTCTGTGTTAAAGTCTTGTTTATTATGTGTACATACACTTGACATTTTTTATTTAGCTTTCTTATTCTGGACTCACTACAGAGGAAATTTGGCTCCAACACCTCTTATGAAATAAAAGAGTCTATATTGGATCTTCCCAAGCTCACTGTCCCATGGTGCTTGGACTCACCCTTAGGAGAGGGATGATCTAGGATACAAGTCCTTACTCCCAGGACAGCTTCTTTCTTTATTTTTTTTCCCAGTGACAGGTTAACATAACATGCGTATTTGTTCCAGGGACCTACACTAGCAACCAGTTTTGTATTCACAACCCCCCTCTTCGGTGACACTCTCATCAGTTACTACGCCCAGATCTCCAAAACTACATTAAATGTTCTGCTTGCCATTTGCAGACAAAGTCACACTGGAGCAAAATGTACGCCCCTTGTCCAAAGCAAAACGTCCTTCAGCATCCAGGTGTGCATTAATATTAAAATGCACCTAGGTAGTAGTACAAAAGGAATTTTGAGACCCCAGGGTTACAGGAACCTTTGGTAACTCTCTTTCCATTTGCAAAATGCTAAATACCTCAAACATGCACTGCAATTTTGGTAACAGAAACAGCTGTTAATGCTGTTATCAGTAAATACTGGTGCAGGAAATTCCCTGTACAGAGGCAGAAATAGCATCTGTAGCACTGTGATAAGCAGTCAATCATTTTAAAAGGATGTCTACACTTCAACCACTCCTTTTGGAATGGACCAAAGACAAATTATTTGTATAAATATGTATGCAAATAGGATTCAGCTGTAATTTATGAGGGAAACACCTAAAATATATTCCATTTACAGGGAAAATGCATCTCAGAATAGTCAACATCTAAATACATTGGAAATGCATTCTTTACAGATGCAGAAAATGTAGCCCTAAAACCACAGATTGCATAGGTGATAGAATGACAGTTCAATCAGCTGAATTAAGAATGTGCAATTCCTGAAATGCCCTTATATACAAACACAGATTTGCTCTAAAGTGCAATTACCTTTACTTCCTGCTCCAGCTCTGGAGAAGTAACTCACTCTACGCAAGGGATAAATGTCTCACAAATATGCCAAGGAGGGATCATGAATAATTGAATTAGTCTTATAAATTTTGATTATTTTTAATCAATATGTGCCTAAAAAAAAACAGAATAGTATGTCTTGATCTTTCTAAGTCTATATCTTGTTTATTTATTTTTATTTTTTAAAAGGCCGTTTTATACTGTATTAAAACTTGGAACATTCATCTACACATAGATAACACTCTGAAAAGACAAGCTAATTTTTCTAACTAAAAATGCATTTAGAAACAACTTGGCACACGTATTTGTTTTACATTCAGTACTAAACTGGCATCACGTCTGGTCTCTGGCAGCATTGACTATACTCCCCTTTGTTTGCTACCACTCCGTGCTCCAGCACTGAAGCCAACACCTGTGGCCATATAAAAGGCTACGTTCAGCAGCTGCAGGACTCGGATGTCCATACTGAAAGGAATTTCTAAAGCATAAGCATTTGGATGTGTGGCTGGCTTCCTCGTCTGAGTCTTTTCAAGGCCTTCTTTGGCGGTGCACGCTGCTGGGTGCTGTATCTATCAACTGTCTGCAGTGTTACTACTGACCAGTGTGTAGTGGTGACATAGCACAGCCTCAGACTTAGAGAGGATGCTCTTGGTTATGCTGATGTAAGGCTGCCCTCACTGAAGATTGCTCTTTGCAGGGTTTGTCAAGCGTGATACCACTGATGCAGATATATTTAAAGAAGGGCAGGGTCCACCCTAAATATTAATATGAATGCTAAGTACTAGTGAACCATAACACACATTTCTGCTTAGTACTTCGCTCTCTGAAAGTAATTTGTTTGATCCACAGAAAAGATGAATACAAGCCAAATCATTACGTAAATAAAACACCTCCTCTTATTTGGGATCAAATAATAATAAAAGCAGAAATGTGCTCAGAATTGCTACTTGAAACTGGCAAGAGAAGCTGAACTTAACTCTGCTATTCAGAAAATCTGGAACAAAAATGCCAATACATGAGCTTTTTTTCAGAAAAAAGGTATGAAGTCTCGTTTTTTCTTAACTGCAGCATAACATCCTTGGAAAAGCTCTTAAGCAAATGGAAACAGACATTCAGAATTACATACCACACTGTCCCTGTTCCCAAGTAAATACAGAACGTGTGTAAAAACCAGATAAAAATAACATGTTCCCATTTAAAGGAATGTATTACATATGCAGGTAACAACAAATTAACTATTCTCTAATTCTCTGATAGTATTAGAACAAGCCTTTGGAAGTTGCAATGCTATTTACATTGGGATGTTGGAATATAAAAGCATATAGAAGTTACAGGCATAATCTTGAATTACACATGTGCGAAACTGAGATAAATGCTACTGAGAAAAGAACTTAGCTGTAAGGATTCTACAACACTGTCACAAACAAATCATTAGAAAGGACAGAGCTGTTTCACTGGCACGGCAACCTAAAAAGCAGTATTTAAAATTATCATGAGTCTATTGTCTTCTCCACGGCACCCACTAAGTCAGAATAAAGCAAAGCAAATTCTTCAGACTAGGAATATAATAAGCAGCAGTTTATTCAATGTTTTACGATGTATGTATTTCTATGGCATTTGCATATTAGGCTGCCCTCCATATTCTCAGTGTTTAGCCAGATGACCAAACACACAGAAAAGTTTTGATGCAGCATATTTTGAGCCACATCTTACATGGAATACCAAAGTTAGGACACTCATCTGTACATGTGATGATCAGCTTTTGATTTGCACAGCAACATTTTCTGTTAATTTCAACTTTGATCGAATGTTCAATCATTTCAGTCAATAAGAGGAGCACTTTTGTTAAATGAAGCATTCTGAAAGCTCTTGGAAGATTTTTCACATGTAACAAATTAAATGATGACCCTGCTGATTTACCAGAATTGTATCTCTTTAGTGGTAAGAAAAGAGAAAGATGGAAAGTCACAGTATCATTACGAATGCTGATTTTAGGATCCAGCTGCGTTTTAGCTTCATGTGTGCATTTATTACCTGTATTTTCAAGCTGCTAGCACCTACTGAGAAGACGAGGACGAGCTGGCATTTTACTGGTATAATTATTAATGATCTAACACTGGCAAAACAAAATTTGCTGCAAGCCAATTACTGATGGATAAAGCACATTCCTCTGTTTCATTAAAACCATGGAATTTCCTGTTACTGAGTACAGACAACAGTAGATCATATCACAAACTTACTGCAGTTCTCTAAACTCACCGATATTTGACAAAACATTATTTTTCTCTGTTTTGTGTACCAGTTCAGATTGACCTGCATTAAACTACAATATAACTTGGGTAAAAAACAAAGACAGTGATAGCTGGATCCCAATATGTGTGACATGATTCACTACCCATGTAGAGTGTTTGCTGAAGACAAACAGCTTTTTATCAGATCTACTGAGGAATATGGAAAAAATTCAAACCTACAAACCGTGATGTGAGTGTGCTCTAGTAAAGACCATGAGACCAGGTATTGAATGCTGTTTGTTTTTTCAGTATTTCTTCAATGTCATCACAACACTGATTTTTATTTCACAAAAGTTTGGTACGTAACTGCATGATGCAGGTAAGAACCTTCCGTTATTAGTGGATCCAGTCATGAACTTATGTTTATCTTTTACTATCCAACATTTTGCCAAAGGTCAGTAGGATGAAAAATTCGCACTATGGGAATCCTACCAAATTCTTCCTGGTGACAGTAATGAAAAAACGGCCCAAGACCAAGTGGATGACTGCAACTGAACAAAGTCAGATTCCCAACATAATGTTGTTTACAGTCCAAGACATAACTTGATTTTTTCAGGTTTACCTGAAACACCCTCTGACATTATTATAGCCATTTAAGGCAAGAGTGATGCAGGTTTGGGCTTAACAGTGCTATGCAGAAAACAATTAATAAATAAAGAGCACTTGGTGTCAAAACCATTTTTTAAAAAATATTGTGTTGTAAGGTCACCTGCAATTTGCTTTTTATTAGTAACACTTGGTCCTTTTAACTTTTTTCAGAAATAAGAGCCTTGATTCAGTATTTTTATGCACATAAAAATATCAGTTATATGTTTATATCACTACTGACTTTAGTAAGTTCGCTCTTTCAACTGAGATACTGA